>SKCR01039082.1:0-180600 GCA_019454045.1 Zanthoxylum bungeanum | reverse complement strand
AAAAAAAGGCCGCAGGATAAAAAACAAAAATTAAAACGCAGGCAAAGTGCGCAGGAAAGAAATAAAAAAAATAAACCCTAAAACAAAAAAGGAGAGTTGGCCACGTGAGTGGCTGTGCATGTATTATATATGAAAGTGGGCTGCACGCATAGAGGGGGATGAGGCTGCCACGAAAGAACCCTAAGCATGTGCATAAACGGAAAGTGAACCAAGAGATAGAGGCGAGCTGGGGCTTGAGTCTTTGTTGATGTCTTGTTGTTGTGGCCTGTGTGAGTTGGGAGAGATAGATGAGAGGCGTCAAAGTGTGTGTTTTATGTGTCTGGAATCAGAGAGGCGAGAGGTTGGCCGAGTGAGTTAGGGTTTGTTTGGGATTGTTGTCGAGTGTGATGCTTGTTTTTGTGAGGGAAGAAGGTGAGCCGATGGAGGTTATGGCCGAGTGGTTTTTTTTTAGAGGGAGCCCTTTTGCCGAGAGTTATGAGTGTTTTGGTGAGAGTGTTAAGTGCCGTGAATGTGGTGAATGAGCTCTCTCCCAGGGAAGGGTTTGGCTTATGGTCATTTTTATAAGAGTGGGTTAGGGTTGTCCTTGTATGGGTAGGTAACAAAGATTGTGAAATAATGGGGAATATTTAATTAGTTTGTTATGAGGAAAAGATTTATTTAATTTAAGAAGGTGATTTATTTCGTTTAGGAAAGAGATTTATTTAATTTAGGAAGATGAATTTGATTTGATTTAGGAAGGAGATTTGTTTTGATTTTAATTGGATTTGATTTAATTTAATTGGATTTAATTTAATTTCTGACATGTGTTTTAAATATTTTAATTATTTTTGGATTGGGCTTGGGCGAAATGGGCTTTGGATGGGTGCGAGGGTTTTGGGCCGAGGCTTAATAATTTAAAACAGAGATTAATCGGGTGAACCCGAGGCCAATTAGCGAGTTAAATTTGTTGATGTATTTATTTCTAAATTTTTCCCTTCCGACGTTCGTTTCCTGCGACTTTCGTAACTTATCGGGTAGTGCCTCCATACGAGGCTCATCATCGGGCTTCTATGCAAAAATGCAGTTTCTACAAGCCCCTAGTAGGACACACAATTCATTCATCTCTAATATTTGAGAAGATGAAGAAAACGTGAGAAGGGAAAAAGAGAGAGAGAAAGGTTTGCAACTTCACAATAAATCTTGAAGAAGAATAGAGAGAATCCAACAAAAATCAAGTTTAGAAAGGAGAAAGAAAGGCTTGTGGACTTTAATGGAGAAGAATAAGCATGATTCAAGGTAAGAAATCTTGACCCAAAACTTAGAATTGTAGAGTTTTGATGAAGTAATGCTATGTTAGTGTTGATGCCATACTAGTGATTTCATTAAGGTGGATAATGAACTAGGAAATTGATTTTATTAAGAAATGCCCAAAATTATGAAATTCTAGATATTGAGTTAAATTAAGGTTAGAGAGTTGCTTTGATGGTGGAATACTGGCATAACATGTATGGATGTTAAAGTTCAAAGAAGTGCTTGTGTGAAGGTCATAGTGTGGGGTGTTGGTATTGTATTTTGGAATTTGGCAGTGAAGAGTTGAATATTGGCTTGGAATCAGGCCAACATCGCGACACATATGGGATAGCGTCGCGACGCCGAGTTTGAAGATGCCTTTGTTTCAGGTCTGGTCGTATGGGCATCGCGACGCTCAATATTTGACGTCGTGACGTGGCTCATGAAAATACCCTATATATCGGATCGGTCGTATGTAAGACTCGGGTCGGTCGTATGGAGGACTCGGGTCGGTCATGTGGAATGTTAGACAATTATGACCCATATCATCACTATTTGTAAAGAACATGGTGTTCTTGTACAAATTAACTATGTGACAAAGGAATTTGCTCTTTTATCATTTTGTAATTGGATTACTTGGATATATAAATGATAAAAGTCCATATGATTAGCACCGGATTAATAAGATATGAGACAATATTAATCCACGAAAGGTTTAATCATTAAATATCCATAGTCATAGTATTATCGAGACTGGACATTCATAATGCAGAATAGACTAGTATTACACTTGTGCGCGTTATGGAAGCTTAACGACCTAGTTCTCATATATTTAAGTATTGGATACTTATGCAAGTGTGATAAGAGGTTCTGTTAGCCGTTGGACCGGGAACAGCTTCGCTCTGGATAGACCATTCAGAATCCCATTGGTAGTATGACTATATGTCTATGGGAATCCGAATCAGGGTAGATGTATGTGGTTTTAACCTGAGACTTGCATCACTAATACTTTCGACAATCGATATACTTTGGTTTTGGTCGTCCGGAGCTTTAACAGGTTCTGTGTACGCCTCTTCTGGGTATACTGAGAATCGTAGTGTATTGGGTGTGATGTCAAGATGAAAGTATCACTTCAGTCATATGGAGACGATGATCATGCAGGGATACAGAACTAGTACTCTTATATGCTACAGCTATCGGGATAGTATGACTAGGTCATGATTATCCGATTACAGAGACTGGTTGCTTGTGATCCGATATATGCTTCGTAAGGGCCAGACACAATTCCAGCCCTAGGCCTAGCATGTGACATCTGATATTGGATCGTAATACGCAATACATTGTATACTACGCATGATACATATTATATATATTCCATGTTGAATATATTTCTGGAGAATTGGGTTGGCACGGTGCTTTGCTAGAAGTCGACCATGTCTTGTAAATCGGTAAGAACGTGGTACCGGGTACGCACGTGTTCGGATAGTCCGATGACCGTATTTACTGCCAACATATCCATGGATCTATTGGGTCGATTCCCAAAGATTCACCAATGATATTTGACTCGAACAAAATTAATCTGGGATTTATTATGAGAGAGAAACTTAATTTGGGATTAATTACGGCGAGAATTTATCTGGGATTAAATTCGTCTAGAAGAGAGAACGCGATTAATTTGGAATTAATCGGTTAAATAAATTTAATATTTAAATTGGATTTTTCCATTTAATTTATTTAATTGGGCTAAAATAATAAATCAGATATATTAATTGAAATTGGATTTCAATACGGAATTAAAATTGGATTTTAATTCAAGCGAACGAATTAATTTAGAATTAATTCGTAAGCGACTTCCGTAATAATTTTACTGGGTATTATTATTTAATTAAATTAGATTTAATTATGTCGCGACGGAAAATTCGTTTAGTCGGATTAAACGAACCCGGGCCCAAAGTGTGTTGTACAAGCCAACTTGAATTTTGAATTTAAAGTGGTGGGACCCACTTTACTTACATCACTAGTTACTATTGGTGATGGAAGTAGTTGGGCTTTGTTAAATGTTGCATTTAACACACAACACACTTGTTTTTTAACAAGTTGGACTTACTATTCATTCTCTCCATTTCTTCTCCATTTTTGGCCGATCACTTCCTCTCTTCCATTTGAATTTTTGTTGAGAAAAATTCATCAAAGCTAGCACTTTTGGAGTCAGAAGAAGGTGATAGGGAAACTCACCATTGAGTTTGGAACACTCAACAAAGCCTGAAGCTTCCATACAACAAAGAAAAAGTCTTGAACTTCATCTGATCATTGTAAGTTTTTCCGCAAATTTCTTTGATTTTATTCACACATAAATCTTGTTTAGGATCCTTGGGCATGTCTAGGACACTAACAATGGTATCATGAGCCACCTAAACTTGATTTCAAAATCTAGGGTTTATGGACTTTAATTTGGGATTTTTTTCTTGGAGCTTGATTTACCTAAATTGATTGTGTGGTTGTGTTTATATGATGATGAATTGGATTTGTGCATCATTGGATTTGAGAAAAATTGATTAGATAAAAAATCCCCAATTCTTATGTCATGGCCGAATACTACCCCTAGAATGTTCATGGTGATTTTTTGAATTTGACAATTAGATATGTTAATTGGCATGAAATTGAATGTTAACTGTTGATTTAATTGGATTGAAATCAAAATTGGATGTTAATTTCATGTATTGCCATGAACTTGAGCATGTTGGAATGAGTTGGTTTTGCTTTAATTTGTGTTGGACATGAATTGGATAATTAAGCATGATTAATTATATTAATTGTTGTTTTGGAAACATTGGATTAATTGATTAATTATGTTAATTACACTTTAAATTGAATTAATGTGTTTTTGGAATATTATGTTAATTGAATTTGTTGTAATTGGGCTTAATGGGCTTGGTTGGGCCAAGTTTGGTTTTGGTCAATTGGATTGGATCCAATTGGCCTAAAACCATTTCCATAATGTCCAAATATGACTATTGGTCCTTTAAAAATTTAATTGGGCCTAATGGGCCTAAATTGATTTTTGGCATAGGGTAATTCCTATTTGGGCCTTGGCATTTTGGGTTTGATCCATTATGGCTAAAGCCCATGCCTAAAGAATTAATTGAAAGCCATTGGACTTTAATTGAATAGTATTGGATGCTAATTAGGCATTTGAGACCCATTAAGATTGGATTTGGAATCCAAGTCTAAAAGGCACCATTATAAGTGTAATTATTTAATTTGGAATTAAAAATGAATTAGTATTGGATAAAATTTAAATTGGATTTAAAATTGTAGTTCGATATAATTCAAGAATACGTACTTTGAGTATTTATTCTTAAACGAGTTGGACTCGCACAAATCAAATCGTTGTTTGAACATTGGATGGTCATTAATTCAAAGATTAATTAATTGGATTAGATTGATTGAATAACATGCTTTGTGTGAATACTTGGATGTATTTGTATGAATAATGTATATCGGATGGATATTAGAAGGGTGAGGGAAATTTTGTAAATTGTTGTAATAAATTTAGAATTTATTAAATTGGACCTGTGTGTCCAGCTTTTCACCTCCTTATCTCTTTGTATTTCTCTTCTCACCAATTCTCCCCAATGCAAATGAGGTTTCTTTAATGTATTATGTAATTGGGTAGAAGTATGTAAAGTGCTAGCGGGAGAGAGGAAATGGAGAGATTTGTTCTAGGAACAAATTGTTATATATTCATCCCTATATCATTATTAATTTATTCGTGCCTTATTATGCTTTTAGAATGCATGCTTAAGGGTGTATGATGAGACATAATCAAAGATAATAAATTGGTTGACAATTTACGCGAAAAACCCTCATTAAATATTACGCGTTTTCCTTCCATTGAGTGGTTCTTTCTCAAGATCGAAGATTGGCATTGGTTTGTTAGCCAAAGTCAAGATCATTGTCCATCGCGGATGTGTTTGAACCACGAAAGCTTTGTTACATATTGCATGTCTTGGGCAGTTGTGATTTGTTGGCCAAAGTCAAGGTCACTTCTGTACATCGACGTGGATTACAAAGCTTTCCACTGTCAATGGGTCACGCTTAACTGGAATCATTAAGCTTGTTGAGCCAAAGCAAATACTTAGTTGATTCAGAGGAAAAGGTTAGGAAATATATTTTGGATATATATTTTGGACTTGGAGGTCCACCTACCGGATCTAGGAATTGGATGGGATCCAATTGATCTTACAGATCTACCTAGTTAAGTTTCATACAACTTGTTGGCCAAAGTCAAGGTTGTGTGTTATTTAACGGGATCCTAACCCACTAGAAAACTGGGTTTCCCGAGTACTCAACAGAGGGCTAGAGGCTCGTCGAAAAATAGTGGGAGGCTAGTATTAAATTTGCAATTTCGTTTAATACTTGCTAAACGCGCTCCTTTAATTTTATTTATCGTCGTTATAAATATATTAGTTGGACTAATATTTATTTTATTGCTTTCTTTGAACAGTTAGCCTGTACAAGACACTACTCCACTTGTAGTTGGTTATATAATTGGACTATAGTAACCATTACATTTTGAGTATACCCGATATCGTTGATTGAATAGTTGGACTATTGCAATCGAGATGGCTGGAAAGATTAGCGTTAGGGACATCGTCATGGGCGATAATGTCTTTAACGGCTCTAATTTTCCAGATTGGGAGATGAATCTCAGGATAGTCCTGGGAGCCGAGAAGTTACTCTATGTCATAGAGAAACCTCTCAGGCCTGAGCCCGGAGTTGAGCAAATAGTAGAGCATGAGCGTTGGAATACTCATCGTGATGATAACTTTAGTGCTCAATCCGTAATACTTGCCGCAATGACTCCTCAATTTCTTCGTCAGAACAAAGGATAGGATCCTTATAGTATGATGTTGAAGTTGAAGGATCTTCACAAGTCTAATCTTAGATCTCAGAAGTATGAATTGTGAAAGAAGCTCTTTCGCTCGCTTATGTCAGAGGGTACATCTGTCGAGCACTATGTGTCGCAGATGATTGCTGACATCAAACAGTTAGGTCAGCTGGGCATAACCTTCAAGGCCGAGACTTACATAGATTTGATCTTACAGTCTCTGCCCGAGTGCTGGGGCGGGTTCGTCATGAACTACAATATGATGAACCAAGAAAAGACTCTTGGAGAGTTAATGGCGATGCTGATAGAAGCAGAGCCAGAGCTTCTAAGGGGCAAGAAGCGCGAGGCGCACCTTACTTCGACATCCCAGATGGCCAAGGCTTGGCCGAAGGCTTCTGAGGGTGTGAAGAAAAGGAATAAGAAGGGCAAGGCTATATCATTACAGTCTTCTGGGAAGACTAAGGACATATCCCAAGACGTCTGCCTACATTGTGGAAAACGGGGTCACTGGAAGCGTGACTGCCATGAGTACAAGGTGGATTTGAAGGAAGTGAAGACGGGCAAGGCTCCGGCTTCTGGTATGTTTGTTATAAACATGTCCACTATTGGTTTTAAAAATTGGATTTTTGATTCTGGATGTGGTATTCACATATGTACTGATGTGCAGGATCTACTGATTAGCAGGATACTGGCTTCAGGCGAGATCGACCTGCGAGTCGGAAACGGGACGAGAGTCGCTATTTTGGCCGTTGGGACCTATGTCTTGCATCTACCCTTGGGGCATGTAATTACATTTGGTGACTGTTATTTCGTACCTAGTTTGACTATGAACATCATCTCTGTATTTTGTTTAACCCGTTGCGGGTGTACCTTTATATTCTGGAACACCAGATGTTTTGTATATAAAGATAACATTTTGATATGTACAGCAGATATTAATAATAGTTTTATATTTTGAATATAAATGAATCTCAAACATATAACATGACAAACAAAAAGCTCAAATTGAGTAATTCTAATGAGACTTATTTGTGGCATTGTCGTCTGGGACACATTAACAAGACTCGTATGTCCACACTTTCAAAGAGTGGATACTTGGAAGGATTTGATTCTAATTCATATGACGTCTACGAATCTGGTTTATAAGGCAAATTGCCTAAAACACCTTTTAGCGGTAAATATGTACGTGCCACCGAGCTGTTAGCCCTCGTTCATGGTGACGTATGTGGGCCCATGTCTAGCCAGGCTAGAGGTGGATATGAATACTTCATAACCTTTACAGATGTTGCATCGCGTTATGGTTATGTGTATCTTATGACACACAAGTCGGAAACTTTTGAGAAATTTAAAGATTTTCGACATGAAGTAGAAAAATAGACTGGCAAAGTATTAAAAACATCGCGGACAGACCGTGGTGGAAAATACTTGAGCAATGACTTTCTCAATTACTTGAAAGAGTATGATATTCTTTCAAAGTGGACTCCTCCCGGAACACCTTAATTGAACGGTGTGTCCGAACGGAGAAACCAAACTTTGTTGGACATGGTAAGGTTAATGATGAGTCGCACTGGGCTACCAATTTCCTTATGGGGATACGCATTGAACAGTGCAATACTTATTTTGAATAAGGTTCCATCAAAGTCTGTTGGACAGACTCCATATGAAATATGGACAGGAAAGAAACCGGGTTTCTCATTTATGAAGATTTGGGGATGCTTGGCATACGTTAAACGTTTGGATGGTACCAAACTAGAACCCAAATCGGATAAGTGCCTATTTGTAGGTTATCCTTCTACAACCCACAAGAGAACAAAGTATTTGTTGCTCTCTATGCGGTTTTCCTTAGAGGAATTCCTAAAAGCAGTGGTAAGTGGGAGGAAAGTAGAACTCGATGAAAATCGGAATGATACTGTTCCTGGCACCGATCCCCTCACGGAACACGAACAGTTCATCAGGGATGAGACTGTTCCATAATCTTCTAATACACAAGAACCGCGTAGGTCGGAGAGAGTCAGAAAATAACCTAAGAGGTATGGGTTTCTGATCTCACCTCATATAGATATTAATCTTATTGAGGAATAAACCGGCTATATATGAGGAAGCGATACAAGGTATCGACTTCGCTTTATGGCAAGAGGCCACAGAATCCGAAATGGATTCCATGTATACAACTAAGTTTGGAGACTGATTGATGTACTAGAAGACATTGTGCCTATTGGTAGCAAATGAGTCTTCATGGTGAAGACAGACATGGATGGTAACATACAAACGTAAAAAGCTAGGCTTGTAGCGAAAGGGTATCGTCATCAACATGGTGTTGATTACGACGAAACCTTTTACCCGTTGCCATGATTAAATCTATTCGGATAATGCTTGCTAAAGCTACATATTTCGATTATGAAATATGGCAGATGGACGTCAAAACCGCTTTCCTTAACAAAAACCTTTTAGATGATGTTTATATGCAACAGCCTGATGGTTTTTTCGTGCCAAAACATGCAAACAAGGTTTGCAAGTTAAATCGATCCATTTATGGATTGAAGCAAACATTGCGTTCTTGGAACCAACGTTTTGATAAGATCATAATGGTATATGGTTTCATTCAAAACGATGATGATTCTAGTGTATATAAGAAGGTTAGTGGGAGCGTATTGACATTGATTGTCCTATACGTTGATGATGTATTGCTTCTTGGCAATGACATTCCCATACTAAAATCGGTGAAAGTTTGGCTTTCATTAAAATTCTCCATGAAATTCTTGGGAGAGGCAACCTTTATTCTAGGAATAAGGATCTACTGGTATAGATCTAAAATTTATTGGCACTCTCCGAGAACTCGTACATTGACAGTGTTGAAGAGATTCAAATGGATCAGTCCTAGAAGGGGCAGCTTCCGGTGCCACATGGCGTCTCTCTATCTAAGGACATGTTTCCTGAAACTAAAGATGAGAGAGATGCAATGAATTAGATCCTGTTCACTTAAGTAGTCGGATCGATCATGTACGCGACCTGGTGTCTCATATGCTTTGCGCATATGTAGTCAACATCAGGCCGATCCAGGTGATGGTCACTGGATTGATGTTAAGAACATCCCTAAGTATCTTAGACGAACTAAGGATGCTTTCTTAATTTATGGAGATGGAGAACTTGAGTTGACTGGGATCAGCGTTGCAAGTTTCCAAACCGATAAAGACGACCATAAGTCGTAATAAGAGATATAGAACTAGTACTCTTAAATGCTGCAGCTATCGGGATAGTATGACTAGGTCATGATTATCCGATTACAGAGACTAGTCGCTAGTGATCCGATATATGCTTCGTATGGGGCAGACATAATTCCAGCCCTAAGCCTAGCATGTGACATCCGATACTGGATCGTAATATGCCATACATTGTATACTACACCTGATACAGATTATATATATTCCATGTTGAATATATTTCTGGAGAATTGGGTAGGCACGGTGTTTTGCTAGAAGCCAACTATGTCTTGTAAATCGGTAAGAACGTGGTACCGGGTACGCACGTGTTCAGATAGTTCGATGACCGTATTTAATGCCAACATATCCAGGGATCTATTGGGTCGCTTCCCAAAGATTCACCGATGATATTTGACTCGAACAGAATTAATATGTGATTAATTATGAGAGAGAAAATTAATATAGGACTAATTACGACGAGAATTTATCTGGGATTAAAATAGTCTAGAAGAGAGAACACGATTAATTTAGAATTAATCGGTAAAATAAATTTAATAGTTAAATTGGATTTTTCTATTTAATTTATTTAATTGGGCTAAAATAATATATCAGATATATTAATTGAAATTGGATTTCAATACGGAATTAAAATTGGATTTTAATTCAAGCGAACGAATTAATTTAGAAATAATTCGTAAGCGACTTCCATAATAATTTTACTGTGTATTATTATTTAATTAAATTAGATTTAATTACGTCGCGATGAAAAATTCGTTTAGTCGGATTAAACGAACCCGGGCCTAAAGTGTGTTTTACAAGGCAACTTGAATTTTGAATTTAAAGTGGTGGGACCCACTTTACTTACATCACTAGTCACTATTGGTGATGGAAGTAGTTGGGCTTTGTTAAATGTTGCATTTAACACACAACACACATGTTTTTTAACAAGTTGGACTTACTATTCATTCTCTCCATTTGTTCTCCTTTTTTGGCCGATCACTTCCTCTCTTCCATTTGAATTTTTGTTGAGAAAAATTCATCAAAGCTAGCACTTTGGGAGTCAGAAGAAGGTGATAGGGAAACTCACCCTTGAGTTTGGAACACTCAACAAAGCTTGGATCTTCCATACAACAAAGAAAAAGTCTTGAACTTCATCCGATCATTGTAAGTTTTTCGGCAACTTTCTTTGATTTTATTCACACATAAATCTTGTTTAGGATCCTTGGGCATGCCTAGGACACTAACATGGAAGACTCGGGTCGGTCGTGTGGAAGACTCGGGTCGATCTTGTGGAAGACTCGGGTCGGTCTTGTGGAAGACTCGGGTCGGTCTTATGGAAGACTCGGGTCGATTGTGTGGAGTACTCGAGTCGGTCGTATGGAGGACTCGGGTCAGTTGTATTTTTGCATCGAGTTGGGTCATGAGGATGTCTCTGCCTCGGGTCTGATTATGTGAGCATCGCGACTGTAACATCCCCCTCTATGAGATGTTATCAGTAGGGAATAAACCGTCATATTCCCCCGAGCCTCTGAATTTCTGACTATGGACAACACTGCTACTCTATCTCAAACGTAAACTCATAAATGAGACCATTTCCCAAATCAATGACATAGAATGCATAATAATACATATAACTGTAGACTCAACACTACTTCTCTTTATAACTATCATTTGCACTTTTAACTCTTTATTATGACATACACAATACTCTTGTATGCATGCAGCTTTACTTTGACTCTAACTGAACTTTAACTCTGACTCGGCCTGGTGGAATCAATACCCTAGTGACTGCCAACAGTATCCATCCCCTCGAGCTCGTCCTCCGGAAGACGTGCAAAACAGAAATACTGGGAGTAATGGGGGTTAGATCGTTTGAACGACCTAGTGAGTGGACAATTTAAAAATGAAACTGAAATGCTTTTTGAAAATCCTTTTGAAAATCCATTATTCTAAAATCAAAGTCATCTCAAAGAAATCATCTTTTCTGAAATCTCTTTTCTTATCTGAAAATAATTCTTTTTCCGAAAAAACCTTATGAAAACTGCTTTCTGTCTGCTAATCATTGAGATACTCATAAAACAGTTTCTTTTGAAAACTTTTTCTTAAAATGATCTTTTCTGAAAATCTATCTTTGAAAAGCTTGACGTATGAGGACGTTACGTCTCGCCGTCCCCTCATGCGCCTAATTCGGTGGTCTTGGGGCGTTACGTCTCGCCGTCCCCCAAGCCACTGAACTGGAGCCGTGGGTGCTGATCCATGCTACCCTCCTGACACTGAACTAGGATCTAGGGGTGTTATGTCTCATCGTCCCATAGTCCTGTACTATGTGTGCACACGTTCTCTAAGTCCGTCAATTCCAACATATCTATCAAGTTACAACTGAGGTGGGTTTTTCCCCCATGCCTCCGAAAATCATCAAAATCATGCTTTGTAAATCATTTCTCAAAACATTCTCATTTATGAAATAATCTAAAAATCATTTTGGCTAACGCCTTAAAGCATTTAAAAGTAAGTCTCTCATAAAAACAATTAGATAAAATCAGTTTGAGAAAATGGTCTACTCACAGATTTTTAGATCTATCTGGTATTACTTCGCTTTGTCAAAGAATATTGTGGTTCCTGTGATAATCTATAATCGAGAAACTTAATTAGAATATAAGGTGTGTAACATATTTCAAAATTTGTCTAAGCTTTTTAATTCAACACTACTATAAACATCACATAATGTATTATACTTGCGACTTGTCATAATGCATGTATATGGGTCCATACTAAACCCTTAGGGTGGTCTCTAACTTTCTATTGTGCTTATGAAATGGAATGAAATTGATTCTGCATCGCGTCGCGATGCCAGGTCTGGCGCTTCGCGATGCCCATGCAAGCAGACCTAGACATGGAGCATGTTCTGTTTTACGTCGTGAAGCTAAGGGTTCCGCATCGCGATGCCCACCTGATCAGACCCGAGGCAGAGAGCCTTTGTTATTTATGCGTCGCAACTCTTGGTGCTGAGCGTCGTGACGCTAGCCCGATTTTAAGGCCTAACCCAACTCTTCAATGGCAATACCCATATGCAATTCCAACACTCTACACTATGACATTCACCCAAGTACTTCTTTAAACTTTATCATCGTTACATGCTTCTTCAATATTTCCCATCAAAGCAACTCTTTAATTTCCTAGTCCTTAATTTAAACTCATTATCTAGAATTCCATAATCTTAGGAATTTCTTTATAAAATCATTTTCTTTGTTCATTAACCAACTTAATGCAATCACTAACATGCCAACAACATTAACATAACATTGTTTTATCAAAACTCCACAATTCAAGTTTTGGGTCAAGATTTCCTTTCCTTAACTCACTTAATTTTCTTCACCATTCAAGTCTTATAAGCTTGATATTCTTCTTTCTAGCTTGTTGGGGGTTGGTTTGCATTTGTTTCTTCTTATTCTTGGTAAGGAAATGGCTTTCCTCCTCTTTCTTCTTCTATCTTTCTTTCTCTCCCCACTCACGTTTCTTATTCTTCTCCAAAAATTTAGGATTAATGAATAATGCTTCCTTTATATATCAGGGGCTGAATATAAAATGATTTAATGGAGAAAAAAAATTAGAATTTTGGAGAGTTTTCTAGATTAGTCCTCGGTATTATCCATCTGAATTTTTGAATTACATTTGACCTATTTCTTATTTGAATACGAAAAAATATACAATGTGGAAGTTGTAGGTCTCAGTCTTAGCTTTCTGATGATATATAATTCATAAAAATCGTAGATTGTATGAAAAAGTTATAGCCCAAATACTACGGGTTATTTGGAGTGGAGCATCGAACAAATTTCATATCGAAACTGCGAGAAATTTATCGAATGTCCAAAAAGTAATTTCATGAGCATATACATACTTGAACATGATTTATATCATGTATAATACCTCCGATAACATAATATTGATCAGGATTATCGAGTGTTGCAGCGACGCTAAACACCCAACGTCGCGATGAGTATCAAGCAGAAGCTCTCTGCTTCAGTCTGATCATATGAGCATTTCAACGCGTAAGACCTAGAGTCGCGACGCATAGCAAGACCAGTTTCATCCCATTTCAAATCCAACTTAGGATGTTAGAGACACCCTAGGGGTTTCGTATCAGCACATATACACGCATTATGTCATGTTAGAAGCATAATTAATGACTTGTATACTAATTAAGTTTATCAATTATACATCATCGTATGAACCACAACTTGCTTCGGTGAAACAAAGTAATGCCAGCCAGATTCCAAATCTGTGAGTGGACCATTTTCTCAAGTTGTATTTACTTAAATGTTTTTGAATTGAAACTTACTTTTCCAGATATAGGGCGTTAGCCAAGATTATTTCCAAATATTTTATGAATAAGAATGTTTTGAGAATGTTTTAGAAAGCTTTGATTTTAAAAGCATGATTTCTTTGATTTTTAGAGGCATAGGGGAAAAACCCACCTTAGTTGTAACTTGGTACAGATACTGGAATTTACGGATACAGAACATGTGCACATGTAGAGCAGGACTAGGGGACGGTGATATGTAACGTCCCTAGATCCTAGATTTCAGGGCTAGGGGGATGGCGAGACGTAACGCCCATTGACCCTAGATTCAAAGTCTAGATGATAGCATTGATCCGCACATCTGGCTCTAGTTTAGTGGCTTGGGGGACGGTGAGACGTAATGCCCCAAAACCACTAGTTTAGGCATATGGAGGGATGACGAGATGTAACACCCTCATATGTCAGATTTTTTAAAGAGAGATTTTTCAGAGATGAGATTTTTGGAAATATGGTTTTGAGAAATTATAAATTTTATGAAATAGTTTTCAAGAGAACTCTGTTTTACATAATTTATTAGAGTTTTATAGATAGAAAGGTTATCAAAAGGTTTTCCAGAAAGAGATTTTTTTTCTTCAGAAAATAAAGAGTTTTCAGAAAAGACAGTTTCCATTACAAGATTTCAGTTTTAGAATAATGGATTTTCATAAAGTATTTCAGTTTTTTTGCTTTAAACTGTCCACTCACTAGGTCGTTCAAACGATCTAACCCCCACACTCCCAGTTTCTCTATTTTACAGGAATACGCAGAGGAAGAGCTTGAGAGGATGGATACAGATGGCAGTCACTAGGGTGTTTGGTACAACAGGTCAAGTCAGAGAGAGAGTTCATTCAGAGTCACAGTAAAGTCATGCATCAGAAATTAGTATGGTATTAGTCATTGTATTGAGTAAAAGTGTCCATAAACAGAGTTGTAAAATGTATTGTTATTAAGTAAAGAGTTATGAGCATTGAGTTGCATTCTATGTTATCGAGTTTGGGCAATGGTCCCATGTATGAGTTTGTGCTGAGATAAGATTAGTAGTGATGATCACAGTTAGAAAGTCAGTGGCTCAGGGGAATAAGTCTACCTATTCCTTGGCGATAGCATCCCTAAGACAAGGATGTTACAACGATGGTATCAGAACATGGTATAGGGAGTCAGTGACTGCAGTGGGTAGAGTGCTAGAGTCTTGTATACGTAGTATTCTAGTGGTACTAGTATGCGAGGCACTACCTCTCCAGTATCCGATCCTCGAGTACATCCTCAAGTCCTATAGACAGGTTAGTAAGAATTCATAAGCTATTCGAATATTCTTCCTTATGAAGCAACCATACTCTTTGCCCAAATTGAGAATCCTTCTGTAGTTATCCTGACATATTATCAGAAGTTCAAGACAACTTATGAGAATAAATAGTAAATTTCGGAGGATATTCACTTAAGGGAGTGGGGAGAGAAAGCTATGAGAAAAGTAAGAAATGATGTAAAATTGCTTAAAGGAACCAGAGGCAATAAAAGGATAAAGAAACATAATTAGATAAAAAAAGAATGTGCCAGAACTTATAGAAATAAGGGGAATACAGTAAGCCCGAGCAAGAATGAAATGTCAGGTAGATCCAATTAAAGTTCATTCCATCCTCAGATAATTCTTTCAAGTAAATCCAATAGCCTTTGAGTACCTAGTATAGACAGCGAGTTCCCCGAATAACGAAAAGTAGCCATAAAGGCCAAAGAAGCAAGAAACCATGATTTTTCGTGGAAATTTACAATAGACTTGAGA
This sequence comes from Zanthoxylum bungeanum, assembly GCA_019454045.1. Classification (NCBI taxonomy): domain Eukaryota; kingdom Viridiplantae; phylum Streptophyta; class Magnoliopsida; order Sapindales; family Rutaceae; genus Zanthoxylum; species Zanthoxylum bungeanum. The sequence goes on along the minus strand of SKCR01039082.1, from coordinate 165,124 downwards.
TACCAAAAAGGACATGGAGATTTTAGACACCCAAAAATATATTGCAACCACTTAGTGATACCAGTTAAGGAAACTGTCGTGACAAAATCTATATCATACATATCTTACATGAGTAATAGACTCTACCAGGACATAAAGTACCAGAACTACGACAACGATATCTATCGAGATGTAAAAGCTTGTCCTAGTCTTTACTAGCATGGATAAATATAACCGTACGAAAGCTCAGTACCCATAATATTATTTTATGAGAGAAGGGCAGCAAACCTCGAGCGAAGGTTCACCCATAAAGGGACTAAAGAGAATTCTATGGTTAGAAAAGAGAGAACTTGACATAGTCCAATATGAGCAAGGTTATAATACCGGTAAGAATCCATAAACCAGACTAATGCTAGTAGAAACCCACGTAAGTTTAAAAGAATGGATACATGAGATTGGAGATACTCAGAAGATAACAAAAGTACTAGTACAGACAGTTAGATTAAGTGATATAGTTGTAGCCCATGGCAAGAGAAAAGATCTAGAAAGTAGCCCAATAGAATGAACCGCCACTAGCCTTGGCAGTGCAACTTAGTGCCAAGAGACAGAATATGGAAACAATAAAGAAGGATACGGAAGTGACATGAAGGTTCAATACATATAATGACATATATAATGTAGCTTGGAGACAGTAACATAAATGGAGACTTAAGAATAGTTGATAAAAGTTGCAGACCCTTAAGTCATGGAGTAGTTGATCCAGGTCCCAGCAAAACGAATGATAACTCTTTCTTCCAGTAACCCCTACTCTAGTAGGTATATAGACATCTAACCAGATATGGGAGCAAGTGTTCACCCCCAACTTAGAGTCCAATAAAGATTGAACAAGTAAGGAAGAGTACCTCATAGGATGGACAAATCACGAGACAACAAGATAGCTGAACCAAAGAGTTCAACAGAATCTAGATAAGAATCATAAGAAAATAGTATTTTATATAACATAGAATAATTTGAATTCACAGTAAGACTAGCCGAATCTAGAAATGATAACCTGCTTTATAGTAGAACGAAAAGTTTTCAAGGAAGTAAAGGCTCAAAAGAGTAAGGAACTAGAGTAAGCAATACAAATAGCGACCCCCAAGAGTAAGATATACTACTTATATGGAGCTTCCTATCATACTAGAGAGGGAGAAATTTTAGTAAGAGAGCAATACCTAAACCAAAGGTTCAGTAGCCATATCATGACTTGTTGTTGTAAAATATGGAGTTTTAGAGAAATAATGACTTAAAAGGTTTAAGAAACTGAGATTAGTAGGAAGAATAACAGAAGAGGTACAATAGGAGTTTGAGAGAGCATATACCTGAATGAAGTTCTTAGAAAAGGCTAATGTGATCAATAGTCGGAAATAAATCAGGAGTAAATTGAAGGAGGCAATTCAGATAGTTCTTAGTAGTAATACCTTAGTGTGGAAGCCAATATTAGACATGTAAATAAGGGAATCCTAGAATTATGAACTAGCAGCATGTGCAACTGTAGCACGTATAGTTAGTGAGACCACCACGACCGAAAATGACTTCAGGATCAGCCCCACCCTCCCAACCCTCGTTAGATGACGAAAATAATGAAAAACCATGATATTCATCCCAATGATATTCCTAGAAATAAGTAAATATGTGAAGTATTACAGTATTCCATAAGTTATGACAAAGAACCCTTAAAAGAGAATACCCATCGGATATGAAGACAGAGACATAGATCAAAAAAGTTTCTAATATAGAATAAAGCAGAAAAGAAGACGAAAAAGACTTTAAGCAAAAGGTTTGGAGGTGGAACTGTCAAGTTAAGACAAAAAAATACTAGATAAACATTGATAGAAGTGCGTAACAGCAAGGTTTCTCAATAATGTGTTAGGGATATGCCCTATACCCAACTTGTGGATGGGCTATATGTACATGTATTTGTAATATTTTCATTAATTAATAAAATGGCAATCTTTATTATATGTGTCTTACATAACTTATATGAATCATCAACACTGTAACAAAGCCTTTGGAGTAATAAGATGATGGCTTCCACGCCTTATGAGAATCATTACTCTTAAATGTTCATAGTCATAGTTTTGTGAATAATCTGGGCGTTCACAAAGCGGAGAGACTAGCATGATGATATGATCCGCCCTTAAGTGGGGTAGCCGATCTTATAGGCTACTAGCGGAGATCCGTCCACTTGGTGTATCACATGGATGCAAGAGTTGCTCGTGTCCATCAAACTCACCACCGAAAGTTTTCATATGAAGTGTTTATCCCATGTGTCTGTGAGAACTTTCATGTATCGATTATATGACTAGTCCTTAGACTTGAGGTCTTTACAATCTTATGTGTGGATCAAATAACTTTGACATTTTCCTTCCCCGGTTCAAAAGATCCGGTCATAAGGGTATGATTGGGTCATTTTTTGAAACACATGAAGTTTGTTAAGATACAACAAAGAATCGCCACTCTCTTGGATAATATTTTCTTATAAAAGTAGTATTCCAGTTCGCGGGTTGATATGTGTGATCAGTGCTTGAGACTGTGGCCACAGCGGAAGAATCATGTGAGATTCTTGGTTAGCACGATCCATGACACTATCAACATCTACCTTTGACCATATGGGTAGATACTTTCCGTACCCTAGGTCAATAGGTGGGGATACAGTGAGGCGATGGACCATATCATATGTAAATCGCATACATAATGGGTATATATATATCTTTCATTCTCATTTGGGGGCCTTGGCAAGTTGCTAGATGTCAGCCTTGGTCATTGAAATCGAACGACCATCTGATCGGAGAATAATTTATGTTCGATTAAATTATCACGATTCATTTCATTTCCAACTTGAGGGGAACCCAAAAGATTACACACAACAAAGTCGAAATCAATGGTTAACAGTGCACAATACAAATATAACAGCATATATGATTGCTGTAGGACTTGTTCATAAATGATTCAATGTTTTTAATTATTGAACAGATCATTTATGAGATTCCATAGTGGCTTAGGGATTGGTAAATGACGATAGGGGCACTTTGGGAATTGGAATTTAAAAAAATTACTATTCATGTGAATAGTAAAAAAAATTCTGTTATTTGTTTTGAATTCCAATTTGGCCCAAACTCTTATTAGGGTTTTATAATCTCATTAAACCACTAAATTAAGATCCAATGGCTAAGAATAAATTAGCTTTTATCCCACATCGGATTCTTAATTAATTTTGTTGTCTTTAGAACACTATATAAGCCCAAAGAATTCTTCACAAATTTGCTACACCAACCCTTTGATATATTGGGTTTATATAAGTGAGCAACTCTAAAGTTTAAGAGTAAGCCACTGATTTTGAGGATCCTTAAGTCTAATTGACTAGAGGAACCTCGAGTTAAAAGTTTTGAGGTATTTGCCTAGGCTAGCACCAAGGGCAAAATACCCGTGCACTCAAGGCGTAGTCTTGCCGTTGAGTTTTGGCTTTGGTGTGTGCATGTTTGGAGGCCACACACTTGGGTGGTTCTTTGGAACTTGGAAGAGCTTGCTGAGTTCAAGAAAAGCTTGTAGATTGGAGGGAGGACTGGAGGAGTCTACGGTTCAAGTAAGTCTTTTTCTTTCTTTATTTTATTTAGAGTTTTATGATAGATAACATGTTTAGGTTTATGTTCTTTGCATGTTTTATGAGTTTTATGCTTAGAATATATAGTAACATGCCTAGGCTGTAGAATAATAAAAACAAATGGGTCTTAGGCAAAGGGAAAGCGGCATAATAATTTTCATTTTCCGCTGCGCACTCACGGCCGCTTCCCAACAGTGGTATCAGAGCGCCGTTTTTGTTTTGATTAGTTCTCACTCATTTGAACTCAAAATTGGGTGTTTAAAAGCTCGTTGGAAAGGTAACACCCTGAAATTAATTTTAGGCACAAGTTTTGCATGATTTGGTTAAGATTTGAATTGTGAAATGGCATTTAAAGTTCATGCGTCTGCAGAAAAACGTGAATAGTAAATTTATTTGAATAAAATAAAATGCAATATCATAATTAAATATTAATCAAAGTTATTTAATGCCTAAAATAATTCCAACATATTATAACTCATATGCTTGATGATTCTATGTATGATTAGAATTGGCATTATTATTTTAGGGTGCAAGCATCTAGAGACTTTCTAAGAAATAGAGAGTGTATTGCTTATCCCTTAGCTAAGTAATTATTCTGTGATGAACTTAGAGATTTATTACCTTTAAGGCTAATAAATATAAATCACTTGTTTATAATAAAAGACATTATAAAAGATACAAGTGGGTTGACACCAAAGGGTTAATAAAACTTTCCAAACTAAAGTTAATTTAACCAAAGGTATTACTAGAGTTAGATAATGATTTGATGTCTTCCTTCACTCACTACCTTTTTATTGCCAAAAGGAAAATCTGTGAAGACATCTAGATAATCAATTACTCAAGGCTTACCTTAAAGCATATTTAAAGTGTTGGATTAATTTGGAGGATCTATTATTTATTCCTGTCACCAAGGCAATAAGAGCCTAAGAGGTAAGGGTATTTAAGAGAGTTCGCTCCACCCTCCCTCTGGGGAATTTTCAATAGAGGAATCCATTTGACAGTTATTCACTTAAACTTGCTAAAATCCTCAATAATAATTTAAGTCTAAAATTTGCCTCCCATTGTAAAGTATAGACCCAATGGGCTTAAACTGTATTGGCAGGACTAGGCTTTACTAGACTGACCAATACCAATTTGTCCCTAAATCATACTATTGACAATGGTTTGACTTTTCTGAGTCATAAGACGTAGCGACCCTTAGGTGTGGTCTTATAACTTAGTGGCAAAGATTGGGTGTCCAGAAGGACTAGCATAAGCTATGGCATGTTTGATTGCCCAACCCAATGATCAAGGAATTGTGATTTATATCATAAATTGGTTGGGAACCTACCTAATTATCGTATTTTATAACGACCGACCCTAGTTGGAGTTATGAAATGATGATAATGGGATCCTTGCCCACAAGAAATCCATCATATTGGGGTTGATGCGATTTGCTTAAAATTTTAAAACAATTGAGTGGGAGCAACTTCATAATATTAAAAGCCCATGTTATTATGAAACATTAATGAAAAACATGTTCCTAATTTTAACATTCTCTCTTAATAGGTGGGTTAAAATATTTCACAAACATTCAAATAGAAAACAGAGTATCACTTCGTTCCATCCTTGATGAGCATAAGCTCAAAGGGGACAACTACAATGATTGGTTTAGAAACCTTAAAATTATCTTACGACAAGAAAAGATTTTCTATGTTCTTGAAAAATGATTTCCCCTGAACCCGCAGAAGATGTTGACCAAAATACATTTGATGGTTGGAAGAAACACGTTGATGATGATGAGCAAGCAGTTTGCATAATTCTTGGCTCTATGTCGGATGAACTTCAGAAAGCTCATGAAGATATGGATGCTCAAACCATCATCTTTCACTTGAAGGAGTTGTATGCAACTTCCGTTCATACCGTGAGATTCCAAGTGTCATGTGTCTTATTCCAAACAAGATATAAGGAAGGATCTGTTAGTAGACATGTGCTTAAGATGATTGGCCACATTGAAAAATTGGCCAACCTCGGGTTCATCTTGGATAATGAGATAGGTCACGATCTAATTCTTCAGTCCTTACCAAAAGACTTCTCTAACTTTATTATGCAGTTTCATTTGTCTGATAAAGAAGCTACTTTAGCAGAATTACACAATCTGATAAAGCAAGCAGAAAAGGACTTGAAACCGGAGCTTAAAACCTCTGTCATGCTTACGGGTACGGACCTGAAGCCACGTGGCCCAAAGAAAAATAAGGGCAAGGCCAAGGCTCCAGATCACCTAAAACCCAATGGTAAGGTGGAAAAGAAAAAGGGAAAGGGGAAATGTTTCTTTTTTGGAAAGAAGGGTCATTGGAAGAAAGACTGCAGATCCTTGAAAGCCGAGGAAGCTAGGGAAGCCCAAGAGGCCAAGAAGCCCAATGCTTCAGGTATGTTGTATATGATTGAACTATATTCTTAAAACTCTGAACCTTTTACTTGGGTGCTTGACACCGGTTGTGGGACTCACTTGTGTAACAATGTGCATGGCCTGAGAAACAGTAGGAGACTCCGTCATTAGGAGGTTGACTTACACATGGGTAATGGAGCAAAACTGGCTGTATTGTGCGTGGGGACTTATTCATTAGTTTTGCCGAATGGTTTAGTTTTAGACTTAGAAGATTGTGTTTATGTACCTTCTCTAGTAAAGAACATCATTTCAATTTCTTCTTTATGTAATAAAGGCTTTTCATGCCTAATAAGTTGTAATGAATGTTCTATTTATTTCAATGAAATAAAATATGGAGATGGTATTTTGAATAATGGTATCTATGTCGTACAAACTAACAAAGGATGTTCAACCTCTAATATATACAACGTTAACTCGAATAATCTCAATGAATCACTTTTACGGCATAGTCACTTAGGTCATATCAATGAAACAAGATTAACTAAGCTACATAAGGATGGGTATTCCAAACCCTTCAAATATAAACCTTATGGAACTTGTGAGTCTTGTTTACTTGGTAAAATTACCAAATTACCCTTCAAAGGTAAATGACAGCGTGCATCGGAGACATTAGAACTCATACACTCTGATGTATGCGGACCAATGTCAGTCACCGCTAGAGGTGGATTCTCCTACTTCATTACCTTTATCGATGATCATTCGCGATATAAGTATGTGTACCTTATGCGGTACAAATCTGAAGCCTTTGAGAAATTCAAAGACTTCAAGGTTGAAGTAGAAAACCAGCTTAATAAAAATATTAAGTCACTAAAGTCTGACCGAGGTGGTGAATACTTAAGCAATAAATTTCAAGATTACTTGAGAGAAAATGGCATTGCCTCCGGGAACTCCATAGCATAATGAGGTCTCCAAAAGGAGAAATCAGACATTATTAGATATGGTCTGATCAATGATGGTAGGCACGGATCTACCTCTTTCATTTTGGGGTCTTGCTTTAGAAACTGCAACACTACTACTAAACCAAGTTCCTTCCAAGACTGTTAGTCAAACACCATATGAGTTATGGTCTGGGAAACGTCATAGTCTTAGTTATCTACGAGTTTGGGGATGTGACGCATATGTCAAGCTCACACAAACTAACAAATTGGATGATAGGGCAGTTAAATGTAAGTTTGTAGGATATGCCTTGAACTCAAGAGCATATGTGTTCTACGTCCCAAATGAACAAAGAACATTTGTCTCACGAAATGCTAAATTTCTAGAGAATGAATTCCTTCTCAAGAAATATAGTGGGAGTAGACTTGACCTCGATGAGGTACGAGAATAACAAAATAACATAGAACTAAACCCCAAGCCCTCTAAAAGGCAGCGACGAAACAACCACAAGGTTATGAACTCAGAAGGTCTAATAGGGAAAGACATGAGCTTGAAAGATATGGTTTCCATATTGATGAGGAACATGATCATGTCATTGATAATGACGATCCCACCAGTTATGACGAAGCAATGCGTGACATTGATTCAGTCAAGTGGCTTGAGGCCATGAAATCCGAAATAGACTTTATGTATCAGAATCAAGTCTGAGACTTGGTAGACGCACCTGAAGGTATAAAACCCATAGGCTGCAAGTGGATTTACAAGCGTAATACTGATGTAGAAGGCAACATCCAAACCTATAAGGCTAGGTTGGTGGCGAAAGGTTATAGACAAATCCAAGGAATTGACTATGACGAAACCTTCTCGCCTGTTGCAATGATAAAGTCTATTCGAATTTTACTGGCACTAGCTGCACACTTTGATTATGAGATTTGGAAGATGGATGTCAAAACATCTTTCCTTAATGGGAACCTCGTAGAGGAAGTCTATATGACACAATCTGAGGGGTTTGCATCTAAAGATGATCATAATAAAGTATGCAAGCTTAAACGATCCATTTATATACTCAAGCAAGCCTCAAGAAGTTGGAATATACGATTTGATGAGACAATCAAAGAATTTGACTTCATCAAAAATGTAGACGAGCCTTGTGTTTACATGAAAAGTAGTGGGAGTGCTGTTGTATTTCTTGTATTATATGCCGATGACATATTAATCATCGGAATGATATTCCCATGATGCAAGCCACCAAGCAATGGTTATCTCAGAATTTCTCTATGAAAGATTTGGGAGAAGCAGCCTACATCCTCGGCATTAAGATCTACCGTAATAGATCTAAAGGGTTGTTAGGACTTTCTCAATCTACGTACATAGATAAAGTTTTGAAAAGATTCAAAATGGAAGATTCCAAAAGAGGTAATTTACCTAATTGTCATGAAATCAAATTATCTAAGGAGCAATGTCCACATACTCCTTTAGATAGAGAACGTATGAGTAGGATCCCTTATGCTTCAACAATAGGATTGATCATGTACGCCATTCTATGTACAAGACCTGATGTCTCTTATAACACTGGGCAGCTATCAAAACAATCCTCAAGTATCTGAGAAGAACTAAGGATTTTTTTTTGACATACGAAGATTGTTCTGAGATGAAATTCATTGGTTATTGTGATGCGAGCTTTCAGACTGATAGGGTTGACAGCATATCGCAAACAGGATATCTGTTTACTTTGAATGGAGGTGCTATCAGTTGGAAAAGCTCAAAGCAGTCAACTACAGCGGACTCCACCACTGAAGCTGAGTATATTGCAGCATCTGAGGCTGCTAAAGAAGCAGTATGGATAAAGAAGTTCATCACGGAGGTGGAAGTGCTTCCCGTGATAAAGAATGGCGTCACGATATACTATGACAACACGGGCGCCATTGCTCAATCAAAAGAACCAAGGTCCCACCAGAAATCCAAGCATGTACTCAGGCGATTTCATCTCATCAGGGAGATTGTTGACAGAAAAGAAGTTATTATAGAGAAAATACCCACAGAATATAATCTTACAGATTCTCTGACTAAAGGGCTGACTCAACAAAAGCATGATAGGCACACCCGAGAGTATGGTGTCCAGATTCATACTAGTTGGCTATAGTGCAAGTGGGAGATTGTTAGGGATATGCCCTATACCCAACTTGTGGATGGGCTATATGTACATGTATTTGTAATATTTTCATTAATTAATAAAATGGGAATCTTTATTATACGTGTCTTACATAACTTATATGAATCATCAACACTGTAATAAATCCCTTGGAGTAATAAGACGATGGCTTCCACGCATTATGAGAATCATTACTCTTAAATGTTCCTAGTCATAGTTTTGTGAATAATTTGGGTGTTCACAAAGCGGAGAGACTAGCATGATGATATGATCCGCCCTTAAGTGGGGTAGCCGATCTCATAGGCTACTATCGAAGATCCATCCGCTTGGTGTATCACATGGATGCATGAGTTGCTCGTGTCCATCAAACTGAAAACCGAAAGTTTTCATATGGAGTGTTTATCCTATGTGTCTGTGAGAACTTTCATGTATCGATTATATGACTAGTCCTTAGACTTGAGGTCTTTACAATCTTATGTGTGGATCAAATAACTTTGACATTCTCCTTCCCCGGTTCAAAAGATCCGGTCATAACGGTATAATTGGGTCATTTGTTGAAACACATGAAGTTTGTAAGGATACAACAAAGAATCGCCACTCTCTCGGATAATATTTTCTTATAAGAGTAGTATTCCAGTTCGCGGGTTGATATGTGTGATCAGTGCTTGAGACTGTGGCCACAGCGGAAGAATCATGTGAGATTCTTGGGTTAGCACGATTCATGACACTATCAACATCATACATTTGACCATATAGGTAGACACTTTCCATACCCTAGGTCAATAGGTGGGGATATAGTGAGGCGAGGGACCGTATCATATGTAAATCGCATACATAATGGGTATATATATATATCTTTCTGTAGGCACTGCATTTTTGCATATAAGTCCCGATGATGAGTCTCATACGGAGGCACTACCTATTTAAGTCACGGAAGTCGCGGGAAACGGACGTCGGAAGGGAAATTCAGAAATCAATGTCTTGTTGGACTTAATTCGTTTGCTTAGCTGTGGGTTCGTTCGTTGGTCATCTGTTTTAAAACTTATCATTGACCCAAAATCCCCGCAAGCCACATATCCTTGGCCCAAAACCCCGCAAGCCACACACCAAGCCCATACACCACCAAGCTACACACCAAGCCCACCAAAAGACCAACCACACGCCCAAACATCCTCTAGCACACGCCCAAGCCCAATAAAACACATCCAAAATAACAAATAACACATTAAACACATGCTAAAATCAAGATAAATCACCTTCCTAAATAAAAGAAATCAAATCAAATTTAAACAAATCACCTCCCTAAATTAAGTATATATTTTCCATGTGATATGCTAATTAGAAGATATCACCATTGATTGCATGATCTCTTTCCTTCCCATGCAAGGAAAACCCTAGCATTTGCCTATAAAAAGAAGCCAAAACCAACCTTGAAATCCCTAGCATCCTCACGTCTCTCACTCCTCACAAAAACCCTAGACTCCCACGGCAAAACACAAAAAGAAAACCCTAAGCTCACGTTCTCTCACCTCAGTGCAAGAGACGACACTTCGAAACAACAAACCACTCCACTCACACTGCCCCAACTTCACGTAAATACCCCATGACCAGCAGCCCTTCATGCCACCAACAGTCCACTCCATTCACGCCATTACTCGACACTAACAGTCCACTCCAATCACGCCAAACAACAGCTTCACAAACAACCCTTCACACTTCCCTCAGTCACGCATCAGCCCCTTCAACACACCCCCATGAACTTCACGCATCAACCACTTGAACCAGCCCTTCCATTCATCGAATGTCACAGCCCAAAACAGTCCTTACAACCACCAAAAATCACCCCTGAAACTGCACTGCAACACCACCGAAAATCACCCCTGAAATTGCACTGTAACATCACCAAAAATCACCCCTGAAACTACACTGTAGTCACAAAAAATATACACTCAAATAGCAGCCCAAACACCCTTAAACAGTAGCTTAAATTACCGAAAAATACAACCAGAAAACAGTAGCAAAAACAGAGGAAACAGTGACCCAAAACAGCGAAGCGACGAAGGAAAATGGAGAATCAGTGAACCGGAAGAGTTGCGGAGTGTTAACCCTTCCGACGGCCGTGTAACGCACTTCCAAGAGGCGACATAAAAGGTTAGACCTGAGGGCACCCTTTTTTATTTATTTCCGCTTATTTCTTTTATTTTTCCAATATTTCTTCGCTTGAGTATTGTTGATTAATGTATGCTATGGCTATTGGATGAATGGAATATGTGTCGTCTCTTGTGGTATATCAGATGGAAACCCAGACGTAAATTCCATAGCCGAATCCGAATGGACGGTAGTATGGTCTGTACTTGGGAAACAACTCCACATACTACTTGAGCAAATGGCATGTGTTTCGCTTTATTTAATCTTGTTCATCTACTATTCGCATTTTTTCATTCTGCCATTTACTTTCCGCATGTTACTTATTTATGCATTGTAATGTAATGCGCATGGGTAAATCAAGTTGGATTAAAGGTCCTCCGTTTTGAGGGATGAAAAGCCTAAGGGCTACCTTTGCCACGACGTTTTGCTGCGCCGGACGAAGTATGTTTGATTGAATGTGAGATATGTTTAATCAGACATACGAAGTCCCATATCATTGTCTTATTTATTTGTATGCATTGTAATGTAATGCGTATGGGCTTATTATGTTGGTCTAAAGGTTCTCTACTTGAGGGAAAAAAAGCCTAAAAGGCTACCTTTACCATGACATTTCAATGCGCCTTTTATTATTCCATTATTTGCTTTCTGTATGCCATCTCCTTGTTAAATCATGCATTATAGTGTAATGCGCATGGGCAAATCAAGTTGGATTAAAGGTCCTCCACCTTGAGGGATGAAAAGCCTAAGGGTTACCTTTGCCACGACGTTTTGCCGCGCCGGACGAAGTACACTCGATTGAATGAGAACTGTGTTTAATCGGGCATACAAGGTCCAATATTATTTATTTGTTTGTTCTTACATTGTAATCTAATGCGCATGGGCTAACTAAGGTGGGTTAAAGGTCCTCCATTCGAGGGAAATGCCTGGAGGCTACCTTTACCATGATGTTTTACCGCACCGGACGAAGTACACTCGATTGAGTGTGAAATATGTTCAATCGGGCATATGAGGTCCTACATCATGTATTTGTTTATCCATTTATGTGTTTGTGTCATTTCAGATGCCATTTTGGCAATCTCGTTCGAACGCGTTTCCAAACGCTACACGAACGTATGCATTCTGCCTCATTCTGTTCGAACGTGTTTAAGAACGCTTCCCGAATGCGCACGTATTCTGCTTCACCATGCATCAGGTCTTATCCCGTTCGAACACGTTTTCGAACGCTATACGAACACGAACCTTCTATTTACCATTCGAACGTATTTTCAAACGCTACATGAACGCACATACAGTGCACTGACTTCTTTTCGTCACATTTCATGCATGTTTCATTTGATCATTTATTTACGCTTAGGAAATTATCATCTATTTATATTTCCGTATTTATCTATTTAATGTGTTTATGAATTGTGTGATTGCCGTTATGTCGATTTACTTCTATGTATGCGAACTTAGGTGTAGGTTGTATGCAAACTTAGATGTAGGTTAAATGCAAACTCAGATATAGGTTTTATTTTTCATGCACGTGAACTTAGGAGTAGGATACTCTTGGGAATATATGTTGCGTAGAATTGGTTAGATTATTGCACAAATCCTTTCATTACAAGTGGCATAAGTAAGGGACCATTCCGAACCCAACGGTTTGAGGTCTTCCCTTGCGAGGGGTGAGTACGACCTTAAATCATTTCCCGGTTCACACCGGGTGGCGACTCCATTTTTAGTTCTCCGGTTTAGTCCCCCACGAGCTACTCCGTACTCCCAACCAAGCTGCGAGCCTGGAACAACGTCGCCGATTTCTGTGTCCTACAGTCTGGTGACTCCACTGGGGATAGAGAATCGGCCCTGAAATAATGTCTTGTAATGTTTGGATTTTTACTATTAGTTAACCGTGTCTACAGTGGGTTAAAGGGGTTTAATCAAAGGCATATTTAGAGCTTGGTAATGGTTTGGTGTCTTCCTTCATTCACTACATTTCTATCACTGAAGGGAAAAGCAGTGAAGGCACCTAGATAATCATTCACTCGAAGCTTACTGTGATGGACTAATTTGGAGGACTTGTTGTTTATTCCTGTCACCAAGGCGATAAGAGCCTAAAAGGCTTGGGTATTTAAGAGAGTTCGCTCCACCCTCCCTCTGGGGAATCTTCATTAGGAAATCCATTTGACAGTCATTCACGCACCATAACTCGTTGGCACGTACCGTAAGGTATAAAAAAAGGTGCGCTCACTTGGTCACTCGAACCCTTGAGTGAGGAGACCTAGTTGTAGACAATCCTTCGCCAGTGAGAGCCTTTGTCTACACTCCCACAAACCCACACGTAGACCATAGTTGTATGACCAATAGAAACTATTTCCTTGTGCTTGTGTTTAGGGACCATCATCATTTGGATTCAGTTGGACTTCTTGTCAGAAATGCGAACTTGTTGGGCCATTTAAACTGGGATGAGTTCGTATCTTATGACAATTGGGCTAAAAGTTTCTAAAATACTGATGGGCCACTCTGTAGAAATTGTTTCTTTATGCTTATGCTTAGGACCATCATCATTTGGACTCAGTTAGACTTCTTGTCAGAAAGGCGAACTTGTTGGGCCATTTAAACTAGGATGAGTTCGTATCTTATGAAAATTGGGCTAAAAGTTTCTAAAATGCCGATGGGCCATCCTGTGTTTGGGCTCATTATCATTTGAAGTTGTTTAGCCATGATATCGCAAAGGTGTAAACCTGTTGGGCCTTTTCATCTGGGACAAGTTTGCACCTTGCAATAATGTGATTGAAGCTTTAAAATGACAAGAGGCCGACTTATATATTCCATGCATTGCACGCATACATGCTGACTGAGAATTATAAAAGACACCATAGATTCTCGTTGGGTTAGGAAAGAGGGAAGACTCATCAAAAGGCCGATAGCAAACATGAGCGAACTAGAGAACGAGGTATCTCGTATGGATCAGTTGGAGACCAATCTCATTATGGTTACTGAACAGTTGCAAGCCTTGACTACTGCTATGGCTAATATGGATGTACCCCGTGCTGGGGGAAACTCTAAGAAGGTGAGGCGTGAGGAGCCTCCGAACAGGTTGGGGGATGACATCCCCATTTTTGATGATGACATGGCTGAATATATGGCAGAAAGAATAATTGGGCCTCATGCAGAGTTGCAGAAGCTCCGGGATCAGGTGGAATCGGTTACCCACAAGATGAGGGGTAAGCATGAAGACTTGCTAGATTATGAGGCAATGAATTTTGAAGAACAGTGGCCAGCTCAATTCAAGATGCATGACATAGCCAAGTTTAATGGGAACAGGGATCCGAGGGTCCATCTCTGACAATATGTTTCTGTAATGAGTTCCGTGGGCCTGTCGCAGCGTCAGGTTCAGAAGATGTTTGGGATGTCACTTGAGGGGGCACCCGTAGTATGGTACCATGGCCTTGAAAGGAAGGTTAAGGAAGATTGGAGGGAACTGGCTGAAGCCTTTCTGAAACAATATGTCACGGATTTGGAGATCGACTTGTTGCTTCTCGACTTGAAGAATACCAAGCAGAAAAGAGAAACCGGAGAGTTTCAAAGATTATGTGGACCGCTGGAGAGAAGCCATCTTATGAAAATACAGACTCGGCCCTCGGAGAAGGACCAGATTAAAAAGATCATCAAGGGCACCAAGCCCTCTATCTATAGAAAGCTGAGGAGGATGACCTCTATGATTACTGATTTCGACAGTTGATGGAGACTATCATGGACATTGAGGAAGAAGAAGCAGAGAATAAGAAGTTCTATGGCCAGAATAAAAGAACTTTCGGGGGGCCTTCTGAGACCAAGCCCGCTACTGCTGAGATCGTTGTCGTCAGAAACAGGTGATTCTCCAATCTTGGTAGACCTTTGTCAAAAGTGTTTGAAAAGCTGAAGATGCAAGGACTCCTAGAACCCTTAGAGCCTAAACCACTTCCAAATCCTCCCCCACCACACCTCAACATAAACCGTTATTGTCACTTCCACCAGCAAAACGGTCATGACACCAACAGCTGTGCCCGCCTCAGACACGAAATCCAAGACCTCATAGACTCCCATAAAATACCCGACCTTGAAAAAGAACAACACAACACATACAGAAATCCTCTACCAAACTACCACTTTGTTCCACCACCCACCTACATGATCAACTTCGGCTTTCCCGAAAACTTTGTCCTCCAAACTCTCAACCACCCAGTTTCTTTCATGGGATAGGGGATGACAGCAGTGGAGAACCATAGGTCGAGGAAGAAGGCAATGATGCGAATGATGAAACTGTTTATTTGATTGCAATCCTGCATTTTTAATAAAGACATTGATTTCGTCTACTTGTTCGAATATTTTCCTTAATAATAATAAGGACGTTCATTTCGCTTACCAGCCTGAGTCCTTTCCTTTCAATCTGCACGACGTAAGTATATTTGACAAAAGCTTTCAACCCTAGTACTATGATACTCAGTGATACTTAGAACATGGGGAATTCCCAAAAGAAGCAAGCAGAAAATATAAGATATCCATTCAGAAGTGGCTTCTCAATATGTGAGTTTGAATGGAGAACTATATAAAAGACAAGTGAATGACATTCAGCTGAAGTGATTAAGAAAAGAAGAATCTCGAAAGGCAATGGAAACAGTACTGCCAGTGGAAGTTGAGATACAGTCCATGCGGGTATTAGCAGAAACAGAGTTACCTGAATAGGAATGGGCCTCACTGAGATTTGAAAAGTTAGCACTGCTGGATGAGAAGAGAATGAAGTCCTTACATCACATGCAGAAATACTAGAAGAGGTTGGCTCGAGCGATCAATAAAAAGGTGCGTCCTACCAAGATCAGAAAGGGTGATCTGGTGCTTAAGCAGTCGAAGTCGTCAACGACAGACCCGAGAGGAAAGTTCAGAACCAATTGGGAAGGACCCTATATAGTGCAGAAAGTAATGGGAAATGAGGCAGTGAGACTGTCAGATTTGGAAGGGAACGAGTTCACCGAGCCAATCAATGTGGACAGGTTGAAGTAATATTTTACCTGAGAAAGAGAAGACCAAGAGATCTCCGGTAGACCTGGCAGAAGACCTAACCCAACGGAATAGGAAATTCACCCATGCATGCATGCATACACGTAACGTACTTGCAATTTTTTTGTTTGTTCTGTGTTTTTAGGTTTCAAACAAAAGAGAACTGAACAATCACCAGAAAAGAAACGGCAGAGGGAAACTATAAGCAGATCCAGGGGGCGACCAGAGACATGCGTAGGCACATGGCGCCAAGGAGCACAATGAGGGTCTTACCCATCCGGAACAGGGAGTACCCCCACACATGCATACGTACACATCACATGCAAGCGTTTTTTTTCTTCTGTTGTTTTTCTGTTCGCAGGTCTCGAAGAAAAGAAGGAAAAATGGCAAAATACAAGCAAGCTGAGAGCAACAAAACAATATCAACAGTTTTCAAGAATGGATCCCCGGGGTTGAGGCCCACACATGATCATCAGTTTTGGGAATGAACCCCCAGGGTCAAGGCCCGCGTTACCAGCAGTTTTCGAGAATGAATTCCAAGGTCAAGGCTCATACTATCAGCAGTCGAAAGGAAGAATTCCAATGAAAAAAAAAGAGAGAGAAGTCCTTGATGGCTAGGCATATGTCCGATGATAAAATTGTTTGCGGAAGGATGAAACTTTAGAAACGATGAGTGCGAGATGTGTTCTCATTCGGTATTCTGAGTGGTTGATCTCGGCTAGACTCGCGAGCACTTGATTACGGGATCTTAGCAGTAGAAGCCTCAGTAGTCGGTGAGATGACTAGTTGAAGAGATGGCAGATCAGTGAATGAACGTTTGCCTAAATGTCCATTCTGGTTTACTTATGCTACGATATATGATATGGTTGGAAACAAAGAAGAAGTCTCTGAAAAGAAAAGGAAAAAATAGACCACCCATAACCGATAAGCGTGAAGCTACCCATGGGCGAGTATTAGGACCACCGTGAGGAGAAATGCTACCTTAAAGGGTAGGTGTGTCGGAAAAAAGAGAAAGAAAGAAAAGAGAAAAAAAAAGTTCAAAAAGAAAAGAAAGAAAAGAAAGAGACAAAAGAAAAAAAGAAGAAAACCATATCATGTTGAGTACGGTGAAGTAATCACAGAGTATGATCAAGACATCTAGGTTGGTTAGATCCACTGATCCAATTCTCTGAGACAAAATCATCGAGTTGGTTTACTTAAGGATTAAGCTGTGAAAGAGCCTTGGTACACACACACACTGGGAGTCTAGTTCAGATCACTCACTCAGACGATCGCATCTGAGTGTATTAAGTACTTTGAATGTTCTCTGGTTTCGACGCGAAGCATCCGTTGAAGATGAAAATATGTTCAGCTATCAAGATTATCTCGTGAGAGGCAATACAGTATATTGATATACAAACATCATCAGCACACCGATATGGCACTCCAGGTATGGAGACACAACCTTGACACCTCGGGTATAGGGTTTAGCATGCCGAGTATGGCACTCCGGGTATGGAGACACAATCGCGACACCTCAGGTATGGGGTTTAGCAGGTCGGGTATGGCACTCCGAGTATGGAGACACAACCGCGACACCTCGGGTATGGGGTTTAACACGTCGGGTATGGCACTCCGGGTATGAAGATACATCTGCAACACCTCGGGTATGAGGTTTAGCATGCCGGGTATGGCACTCCAGGTATGGAGACATTACAGCGATGCCTCGGGTATGAGTTTTAGCAGGACATGTATGGCATTGTTGGGTTTTTAGGTTAATCCTAATATCATATTAAGTATAGAAATAGAATGAATATGCAAAGAAGAGTGGCGGAAACACACTTACATTGAACGGCTTTGGATGTGATGATTAACAAAAAAATTTCCTCCTTGTAGAAGCTCACGGCCAAGGTTGATTTTGTTGATGATGTTGAACAAGCTCCAAGCTTTAAATGGATCCCAAGCTCTTAGATTGGTTTCTCTAACACCTTGTATCGATTCCTTGTTTGTGCTAGCAAAAGATGAAAGAAAATCAAGCTTCATTTCCTCTTTGGAGAGTCACGGCAATGGCAAGGATTTGGGAGAGAGAGTGTTTTCTTTTGTTTGCAATTTGTTTTCTAAAAACATAATGAAAAACAATTACCAAAAATTGGTATAACCTTTCCAAAAAGTCAAAGCCAATTTTGGCTCCAAAATGGCATTAAATGCCCACACCAACCAACATCAAGAATAATGACTGCATGTTACTCACCAAAAAGGTGACATGACATCTATCACTAAAGTGACGAGTGATGTGACTCGCGATGTGACTTGCAGCCGCACTTGATTCAAAATCGGAGTGGCGTCACAAACACATTCCGGGCTCGGTTTCGTTAATTCCGAATTAACAATTTTTCTGTTTCGTCGTAATTAAATCAAATTTAATTAAATAATCATGCCTAGCAAAATTACTATTCACGTCGCTTGTGAATTAATTCTAAATCAATTCGTTAGCCCAAATTAAAATCCAATTTTAATTCCGCGTCGAAATCCAATTTCGTATAATATATAGAATATATTATTTTATCGATTAATTCCAAATTAATCGTTCTCTCTCTTCAAATAGTACTTTATCCCAGATAAAGTATCTCCGCTATTAATCCCAGATTAATAAAGTTCGAATCATACGTCATCGGTGAATCTTCGGGAAGCGACCCAAGAGATCCCTGGATATGTTGGCAGTAAATCCGGTTGTCGAACTATCTGAACACGTACGTACCTTGTACTACGTTCTTACCGATTTACGAGACAAGGTTGGCTTCTAGCAAAGCGCCATGCTTACCCAATTCTCCAGAAATATTCTTAATGGAATATATAATCTATGTCAGGCGTAGTATACATAGTATTGCGTATCTTGTGATCCAGTATCGGATGTCACATGCAAGGCCTGGGGCTGGAATAGTGTCTGCCCCGTACGAAGCATAGATCGGATCACTAGCAACTAGTCTCTTTATTATCGGATAATCATGACCTAGTCATATTATCCCGATGGTTGCAACATTTTAGAGAACCATTTCTGTATCCCTGCGTGACCATCATCTCCATATGACTGAAGTGATACTTCCGTCTTGACATCACATCCAATACACTATGATTCTCAATAAACCTAGAAGAGGCGTACACAGAACCTGTTAAAGTCATGGATGACCAAAATCAAAGTGTATTGATTGTCGCAAATACTAGCGATGCAAGTCTCAGGTTAAGACCAAATACACATACCCTGATATGGACTCCCATAGACACATAGTCATACTACCAATGGGATTCCGTGGGGTCTATCCAGAGCGAAGCTGTTTTCCGTACCGTCGGTAAAACACAACCTCCTACCACACTTGCATAAGTATCAAATACTTAAATATATGAGAACTATGCTGTTACGCTTCCATAACACGCACAAGTGCGATACTAGTCTATTCCGCATTATCGATGTCCAGTCTCGATAATACTACGACTAGGGATATTTAATGATTAAACCGTCGTGGATTGATACTGTCTCATATCATCTCAATCCGGAACTAATCATAAGGATTTTCATCATCACACATTTAAGTAATCTAATTACGAAATGATAAAAGGCAATTTCCATTGCTAGATAATTAATTTGTAAAAAAACACAATGTCTTTTACAAATAGTGACGCTATGGGTCATAATTGTCCAACAATCTCCCACTTGGCCTATAGCCAGTCACTCAAGCATCTAACACCTGAACTATGTACATGTCGCTCAAACTTTTGCTGAGGAATGACTTTCGTCAGCGGATCTGCAATGTTGTCCTCTGATGCGACCTTCTCGATCTTCACATCGCCACGATGTATGATCTCACGAATCAGATAGAAATGTCAAAGAACATGCTTGGATTGTTGATGAGACCGCGGTTCTTTAACCTGCGCTATAGCCCCGTTATTGTCACAATACAATGGAATGGGCTCAGCTGCTAACGAAACTACTCCTAATCCAATTAGGAATTTTCGGATCCAAACTGCCTCTTTTGCTGCTTCAGCTGCAGCGATATACTCCGCTTCTGTTGTTGAATCGGCAACAGTCGCTTGCTTGGAAGATTTCCAGCTCACTGCTCCGTTATTCAAACAAAACACGTACCCTGATTGTGACTTACAGTCGTCTTTATCGGTTTGGACACTTGCATCGGTATACCCAGTTACCTCAAGTTCTCCATCTCCATAGATTAAGAAAGCATCCTTAGTTCATCTAAGATACTTAAGGATATCTTAACCGCTATCCAGTGACCTTCACCTGGATCTGTCTGATAGTGACTACATATGCTCAAAGCATAGGAGACATCAGGTCGCGTACATATCATGGCATAAATGATCGATCCGACTGCCGAGGTGAACGGTATCCGACTCATGTTGTCTCTCTCATCTTGAGTTTTAGGACACATGTCCTTAGATAGAGTGACGCCATGTGACATTGGAAACAGTCCCCTCTTGGACTGATCCATGTTGAATCTCTTCAACACTTTGTCAATGTACGTGCTCTGGGAGAGTCCAAGCAGCTTTCTAGATCTATCCCGGTAGATCTTTATTCCCAGAATAAAGGCTGCTTCTCCGAGATCTTTCATGGAGAATTTTAATGAAAGTCAAGCTTTCACCGATGTTAACATGGGAATGTCATTGCCCATAAGCAATACATCATCAACATAAAGGACAATGAAAGTCAGTGCGCTCCCACTAACCTTCTTGTATACACAATGATCATCTTCATTTTGAACGAAATCATATTCTTTTATGATCTCATCAAAACGATGGTTCCAAGAACGCGACGCTTGCTTCAGTTCATAAATGGACCGATTTAACTTGCAAACCTTGTTTGCATATTTAGGCACGACAAAACCGTCAGGCTGTTGCATTTAAACATCCTCCAACAGGTTCCCGTAAAGAAAGCGATTTTGACGTCCATCTGCCATATCTGGTAATCGAAATATGCAGTAATAGCAAGCATTATCCGAATGGATTTAATCATGGCAACGGGTGAGAAATTTTTTTCGTAATCGACACCATGTCATTGACGATACCCCTTCGCTACAAGCCTAGCTTTGTACGTTTGTACGTTGCCATCCATGTCGGTCTTCCTCTTGAAGATCCATTTGCAACCAATAGGCTTTACGCCTTCTGGTGCATCAACCAGTGTCCAAACTTGGTTGGTATACATGGAATCCATTTCGAAATTCATGGCATCTTGCCATTAACCGGAGTCGATACCTTGTATCGCTTCCTCATACGTAGCCGGCTCGTTTTCCTCAATGAGATTGATATCTACATGAGGAGAGATCAGAAACCCATACCTCTCAGGTTGTTTTCTGACTCTCTCCGATCTACGTGGTCCTTGTGTATTCGAAGATTGTGGTACAGCTTCATCCCTGATGAACTGTTCATATTCCGTTGAGGATTCTATGTCAGGAACAGTATCACTTCGATTTTCATCGAGTTCTACTTTCCTCCCACTTATCACTGCATTTAGGAATTCCTTCTCAAGGAAAACCGCATGTAGAGCAAAAAAAACTTTGTTCTCTCGTGGGTGATAGAAGTAATATCTTTTGGTTTCCCTAGGATATCCCATAAAAAGGCATTTATACGATTTGGGTTCTAGTTTGGTACCTTCCAAACGTTTGACGTATGCCCAGCAACCCCAAATCTTCAGGAATGAGAAACCCGGTTTCTTTCCTGTCCATATCTCATATGGTGTCTGTTGAACAGACTTTGACGGAACCTTACTCAAAATAAGTATTGCACTATTTAATGCATATCCCCAGAAGGAAATAGGTAGCTCAGTGCGACTCATCATAGACCTTACCATGTCTAACAAGGTTCGGTTTCTCCGTTCAGACACACCGTTTAATTGCGGTGTCCCGGGAGGAGTCCACTGTGAAAGAATACCATATTCTTTCAAGTAGTCAAGAAACTCATTGCTCAAGTATTCGCCACCACGGTCCGACCGTAATGTCTTAATACTTTTACCGGTCTTTTTTTCAACTTCGTGTCGAAACTCTTTTAATTTCTCAAAAGTCTCCGACTTGTGTCTCATAAGATACACAGAACCATAACGCGATGCATCATCCGTAAAGGTTACGAAGTATTCATATCCACCTCTAGCCTGGCTAGACATGGGCCCACAAACGTCACTATGAACAAAGGCTAACAGTTCGGTGGCACGTACACCTTTACCACTAAAAGGTGATTTAGGAATTTAGCCTAATAAGCAAGATTCGCAGACGTCATATGAATTTGGATCAAATCCGTCCAAGTACCCACTCTTCGAAGGTATGGATATGCAAGTCTTGTTTATGTGTCCCAGACGACAATGCCACATATAAGTTTCATCTTTATGACTTACTGTAGGCATTGCATTTTTGCATACCAAACCCGATGAGGAGTCTTGAAAGGAGGCACCGCCTTTTTAGTCGTGGAGTTCGCGGAAAGCGGTCGAAGGAAAGGTAAAGTCAAGAGATGATATATTTCAGAATTAATCCGCTAAGTTCGCTCAAAGTTTGCTTGCTGAATGGTCGTTTCAAAGTGTTCCTACAGCCCGAAAATCACCGCAAACCCTTCCAAACCCACCTAGACACCCAAATCCACATCCAAAACCCATTAAACCAAAACCAACCAAGCACCAAGCCCACCACCTAGGAGGCCCACGACCTTGACACCATTTTCTACCCTCCTTACACTATTCCATCATGATTTACTCTTCTACCTATTCACTTTAACATCTGACCTTGCCTTTTACCTTGATGTTAACTTTCCAAGACATTTATTAAACCAACCCTACATCATTTAATAGCCTCCCTCACCAAGTCAAGCACTCCCCCCACACCATTAATTCCCTACACCCCACGCCCATCACCATCCCACCACCTTTGATTCATTTTTCAAACCATCTTTTGTATATGTCAACAAAGCCATCCAATTATGCATTTTATTTCAACCAAGTTTGGTATATATCAAAATAAATATCCTTGGCCTACCCATTAAATACACTCTAAATTGCCTATATAAACCATGATTTTTCTGCCTTGGGGAAGCCATTAGAGATCAAGGATATACCAAGCAAAATATCAAGTATTTGGAAGATCAAAACAACTCCCATTCAGCCCTAGTGCCACGCCTCAAAAAGCCACCACTGCCTTCACTCCACTCTTCACACGTTCAGCCCCCTGTTCCCCCTTCTTGTTCACGCCATTTGCTACCATTTAGCTCCCTAATTACCTCATTTAACCTTCAAAACGCCCAGCCCTCTACTGCCTATCAACATTCACGCCAAAACAGCCCCAATAAGCCCCAACAATCACGCCAAAACAGCCCCAAAACTCACTGCAGTTCACGCCCAAGTTGCCCCTCATTTATCCCCTGAAACTTGCGCCTAAAACCACCCCAATTTCCCTCTCAAACCAGTACATAAGTTGCCTCATCCAAGCCACATTATCCACACCAAAACAGCAGCTCATTCACGCCCAAACAGTGACCAAAATCACCGAAACAGTGAACCAAAAACTGCACTTATAAGTCTTCGAGAAATCGAGCTTACGGCAACCCAATACCCCTCAAAATTCACCAAAACAAACTTATATTCATTACCAACCAGTGGGCAAAGCACGAAGACTTGGAACGCAGCGAAGTGGACTCAAAACAGCGAGCGAAGTGGCAAAACAGTGAGCGAAACACTGCAACAGCGAACCGGTGCGATCGTGGTGACTTAGCCTTTCCGACGGCCGTGTAACGCGCCTCCGAGCAACGACAAAAAAGGTTAGACCTGAGGGTTTATATTACAAAATTCTCTCACATAAAATAATAATTTAAATGTATTTTATGATTTTTAACATGAATAGTTAGCTTGGCATGTTGTTGGAATTGACTCACATGAAATAATGGCCTAAAAAATGTATTTTATGTGTTTAATGTGTTAAATTAATTTAGTATGTTGTATGAAACTTATTTGCATGAAATAATGATTTAAGAAATGTATTTTTGTTTGATTAACATGAATGATTAGTTTAGCATGTCATTTAGAATTAGTTTACATGAAATAATGACGTAGAAATGCATGTAGTTTATTTGGCTATTTTAGCATGTCATTTAGAATTAGTTTACACGAAATGCAATTTATGTTTCGGTCGCATGAATGTTATTAATTAGTACGTGATGTAATTTTGGGTGAATGGAATATGTGTTCCTTTTTTGTGGTATATTGGATGGAAACCCGGACATAAATTCCATAGCCGAATCCGAATGGACGGTAATATGGTTTGCACTCGGGATACAACGCCCCGTACCACTTAATAGGCTCACATATTTCATTTCACTTAAATTTGTATTTGAAGCATGATTATGTTGTTGTAATGTTGTTTTATTTTAAGCGTGATGTAATTAATTATTTTGTATCAAGAATTTAAGTTGTAATGCGCTTAGAATAATCTCCACCAATGCATGTCTCGTAAACTAGGTTAATATTACACAAATCCAATCATTACAAATGACATAAGTAAGGGACCATTCCGAACCCAACGGTTTGAGGTCTTCCCTTGCGAGGGGTGAGTGCGGCCTTAAATCATTTTCCTTCCCGGTTCACACCGGGTGGCGACTCCATCATTCTCCTCTGTTTAGTCCTTCGTTGGCTACTCCGTACTCCCAACTAGGCCCTGAGTCTAGAACAGCATGTGTCGTCCAGTTTCTGTGTCCTACAGTCTGGCGACTCCACTGGGGATAGAGAATCGGCCTCGGCAAATTGTCTTGTAATGGTTGGATTTGTGTTTTAATTAACCATGTTTACTGTAAGTTTAAGGAATTTAATCAAAGGCATTGTTAGGGCTAGGTGATGGTTTGGTGTCTTCCTTCACTCACTACCTTTTTACAAGGAAAAGCTGTGAAGGCACCTAGATAATCATTTTCCTAGGGGATGGTTGGTGTCTTCCTTCACTCACTACCTTTTTATAAGGAAAAGCTGTGAAGGCATCTAGATAATCATCTCATGTGATAGACTAATTTGGAGGACTCGTTGTTTATTCCTGTCACCAAGCGATAAGAGCCTAAGGGGCTGGGTATTAAGTGAGCCTCGCTCCACCCTCCCTCTGGGGAATCTACAACGGGAAGTCCATTTGACAGTTAGTCACATACCTTAACTTGTTGACATATAAGGTGCACTCACTTGGTCGTTTGAACCCTTGAGTGGGGAGTCCTAGTTGTGGGTAATCCTTTGTCAATAAGGGCCTTTGTTTACATTCCTAGAACTTACACATGAACCTTAGTTTTATGACCTTTAGAAAATATTTAGTATTGCTTGTGTTTTGGAACATTATCATTTGGATTCAGTTGGACTGATTGTCAACAAATGTGAACTTGTTGGGCCATTTAAACAGGGACAAGTTCATGTCCTTTGACAATTAGGCCAAAAGCTTCTAAAATGCTAATGGGCCATTTTATGTTTGGGGCCTTTTATTATTTGAAGTTATTTGACCATGTTATCGCAAAGTATAAACTTGTTGGGCCTTTTCAACTGGGACAAGTTTGCACTGCGCAATAGTGTGATTAGATACTTTGAAATGATAACAGGCCAATTGGTGTAAATTCTTTTACGAGCTTATTATTTCATGCATTAATACTCACCTCACGCATATCATGCATACATGCATCATGCTAACCCTTGTGTTTCAAAAAGCCATCATAGATTCCCATTGGGTTAGGGAAGAAGGCAGACTCATCAAAAGACCAGTGATAAACATGAGTGAATCTGTCAACGAGAGGTCCCGAATGGATCAGATGGAAGCAAATCTCGCCAAAATGACTGAACAACTGCAAGCTCTGACTGCTGCCATGTCTAATGTAGCTGTGCCCCGTGCTGGGGGAAGTTCTGAAAATGAGAGGCGTGAGGAACCTCCAAACAAGGTGAATGAGGATATTCCTATGTTTGATGATGATATGGCTGAATACGCCGCTGGGAAGATAGCCGGGTCTCAGGACGAGATACAGAAACTCCGTGACCAGGTAGAATCAGTTACCCGCAAGATGAAGAAAAGATGAAGATCTGCTGGATTATGAATCGATGACTTTCGAAGAACAGCTTGCCAGCACAGTTCAAGATGCCTGATATGGCTAAGTTCAATGGGAATGGGGATCCGAGGGTGCATCTCCGACAATATGTATCAGTTATGAGTTCAGTTGGCTTATCTTCAGCGCCAAGTACAGAAGATGTTCGGGATGTCACTCGAGGGGGCACCTGTGGTTTGGTATCATAGCCTTGAGAAGAAAGTGAAGGAAGATTGGAGGGAGTTAGCTGATGCCTTCCTGAAACAGTATGTCACTGATTTGGAGATCGATCTATCACTCCGTGATCTGGAGAACATCAAGCAGAAACCGGAGGAGAATTTTAAAGAGTATGTGGACCGATGGAGAGGACAATTATTGAAGATGCAGACTCGGCCCTCGGAGAAGGACCAGATAAAGATGATCATCAAGGGTACCAAGCCCTCTATTTATGGTAAGCTGAGGAGGATGGCCTCCATGATCATGGATTTTCGACAGTTGAGGGAAACTGTCATGGACATTGAAGAGGAAGAAGTTGAGAACAGAAAGTTTTATGGCCAGAATAGAAGAACTTCTGGAGGGACTTCTGAAACCAAGCCCGCTAGTGCTGAGGTCACTGCCGTCAGGAACAGACGATTCTCCAACCTTGGTAGGCCTCTATCAAAGGTGTTTGAAAAGCTGAAAATGCAAGGGCTCTTAAAACCTTTAGAACCTAAACCACTTCCAAACCCTGTGCCACACTACCTTGACTTGAACTTATTTTGTTACTTCCATCAACAAAAGGGTCATGAAACTGACAACTGCCCCCGCCTCAGGCATGAGATCCAAGACCTCATTGATACCCGCAAAATACCCGACCCAGAGAAAGAATATCCCAACACATACCATAACCCCCTGCCCACCTACATGATCAACTCCAGCCTACCCGAAAGCTTCGTCCTCCAATATTTCGACCATTCAGCTTATCTCATGAAGAAAGAGGATAACAATGGTGAAGAACCATAGGCCAAGGAAGAAGGCAATGCTGCAAATGATGAAGTTGTTCCTCATAGTTTATTTGATCCTGCTTTTTGTAGACATTGATTTAGTCTACCTGTTTGAACCATTTTCTTAAATGATAATAAAGACGTTCATTTCCCTTACTCGCCTGAATATGCAATAAGCATTCAACCTTGGTATTACGATACTCAACGATGCTTAGAACATGGAGAATCTTCGGAAGAAGCAAGCAGAAAAGATAAGATAGCCATTCAGAAATTGGGAAATAGACCAGTGGGGTTGTCAGACCTAGAAGAGAATGAGTTCACCAAGCCAATCAATGTTGACAGATTGAAGCTGTATTTTGCCTGAGAGACAGAAAGCTGGATAGTCACCCACAGAAGACCTAACCTGATGGGAAAAGGAACTCATGCATGCATGCATACACGTAACCCATTTTTGCATTCCTTGTTTGTGTTTGTTTCTTCTTTTTTTGTTTCAGATTCACAGGTTTAGAAGAAGGAAGAAGAAAGCAACGAGGGTAAGCCAGTCAGAAATCTTGAAAGCACTGTATTGGATTCGGGTAGTAATCCTCGGGTCGAGGCCCGCATTGGTATCAGAATTGAGAAAGAATCTGAGGGTTGAGGCCCATTTAAGTTCAAGTTTCAGGAATGGATCCTGGGGGCGAAGCCCACATTTTCAGCATCAGAAAGGAAGAATTCTTGAGTGTGAAAAAAAAAAAAAAAAAAGAGGGAGAAATCTTTGATAGTTAAATATATGTCCAGTATTGACATTGTATGCTGTAGGGAGAAGCCTTAGAAACGAGAAGTGCGAGAAGTGTACTCCGCCGGTATTCTGAATAGATTGATCTCAATCAGACTCGGGAGCACTTGAATGTAGAATCTCAACAGTGGAAGCCTGAGTGGTTAATGAGATGACTAGTTGAAGATATGGTGGATCGGTGAATGACCGTTTGCTTGGATGTCCACCCTGGTTTACGTACGCTACGATATATGATATGGTCGAAAAATAAAAGAAAAGTCTTTATGATAAAAAGAAAAAATGGGCCGCCTATAACCGATAAGCGTGAAGCTACCCATGGGAGAGTATTAGGACCACCATGAGGAGAAATGCTACCTTAAAGGGTAGGCGTGTCAAAAAAAAAAAAAGGAACAAAAAAAAAAGAAAAAGAGACAAAAGCAAAATACGAGAGACTATATCATGTTGATTATGCCGAAGTAATCAGAGAATGTGATCAAGACATCCAGGTTGGTTAGACCCACTGGTCCGATTCTCCAAAACGAAGTCATCGAGTTAGCTAACTTAAGGAACAAGCTGTGAAAGAGCCTTGGCACACACACTATGAGTCTAGTTCAGATCACCTATTTAGATGATCGGAGTTGAGCATATCCAGTACTTTGAAGATTCTATGGCTTTGACGTAAAGCATTCGTTGAGGATGGAAATATATTTAGCTATCAAAGATTATCTCGAGAGGAAATACAATATGCTGAAAGGAATCATTAGCATCAGTATCAGTTCTGCTAGGTATCGCATTCTGGGGGCGAGGCCCATGTTAGTTCAGTAACGGTCTTGCCGGGTATGGCAATCTGGGGGCGAGACCCACATCATTATCAAAATCAGTTTTACTGGGTATGGCACTCTGGGGGCGAGCCCCGCATCAGATTCAGAATTTGGAATGAATCCAGAGAATGAATCTCTCACAGCTCTCAGCATTGGAATGAATCCAGAGAATGAATCTCTCAGCATGTGGAACTGAATCCAGAGAATGAATCTCTCAGCATGTGAAGGAATCCAGTGAATGAATCTCTTAGAATGTGGAATGAATCCAGAGAATGAATCTCTCAGCATAGGGAATGAATCCAGGAATGAATCTCTCAGAATTTGGAATGAATCCAGGAATGAATCCGAGAATGAATCCGGGAATGAATCCAGGGTCGAGGCCCATACCGTCAGAGTTTTGGAAGAATCCAGGAACGAATCCCAAATTATCATGAAGTATTGTGGACTACCGTGAAGAATTGAGGACTACTGCGACGCCCTAGGTATGGGGTTTAGCACATCAACTCAACACAACAGGCAGACCATGCGGCAGCTGGCGAGCCAGGTAAGTAAAAATGCATTGCACGTACTTTGATAGGATTGTCATTGGCACACACTGAACAAATCCCATCAAAGTGGGGGCGACTGTAGGCATTGCATTTTTGCATACCAAACCCGATGAGGAGTCTTGAAAGGAGGCACCGCCTTTTTAGTCGTGGAGTTCGCGGAAAGCGGTCGAAGGAAAGGTAAAGTCAAGAGATGATATATTCAGAATTAATCCGCTAAGTTCGCTCAAAGTTTGCTTGCTGAATGGTCGTTTCAAAGTGTTCCTACAGCCCGAAAATCACCGCAAACCCTTCCAAACCCACCTAGACACCCAAATCCACATCCAAAGCCCATTAAACCAAAACCAACCAAGCACCAAGCCCACCACCTAGGAGGCCCACGACCTTGACACCATTTTCTACCCTCCTTACACTATTCCATCATGATTTACCCTTCTACCTATTCACTTTAACATTTGACCTTGCCTTTTACCTTGATGTTAACTTTCCAAGACATTTATTAACCAACCCTACATCATTTAATAGCCTCCCTCACCAAGTCAAGCACTCCCCCCACACCATTAATTCCCTACACCCCACGCCCATCACCATCCCACCACCTTTGATTCATTTTTCAAACCATCTTTTGTATATGTCAACAAAGCCATCCAATTATGCATTTTATTTCAACCAAGTTTGGTATCACAAATAAATATCCTTGGCCTACCCATTA
Source organism: Zanthoxylum bungeanum (assembly GCA_019454045.1). Taxonomy (NCBI): domain Eukaryota; kingdom Viridiplantae; phylum Streptophyta; class Magnoliopsida; order Sapindales; family Rutaceae; genus Zanthoxylum; species Zanthoxylum bungeanum. The sequence continues at coordinate 135,011 of SKCR01039082.1, read as the reverse complement.
AATACACTCCTAAATTGCCTATGATTTTTCTGCCTTGGGGAAGCCATTAGAGATCAAGGATATACCAAGCAAAATATCAAGTATTTGGAAGATCAAAACAACTCCCAGTGTTCACGCCTAAAGCCACCACCTTCACTGCCTTCACTCCACTCTTCACACGTTCAGCCCCCTGTTCCCCCTTCTTGTTCACGCCATTTGCTACCATTTAGCTCCCTAATTACCTCATTTAACCTTCAAAACGCCCAGCCCTCGACTGCCTATCAACATTCACGCCAAAACAGCCCCAATAAGCCCCAACATTCACGCCAAAACAGCCCCAAAACTCACTGCAGTTCACGCCCAAGTTGCCCCTCATTTAGCCCCTGAAACTTGCGCCTAAAACCACCCCAATTTCCCTCTCAAACCAGTACATAAGTTGCCTCATCCAAGCCACATTATCCACACCAAAACAGCAGCTCATTCACGCCCAAACAGTGACCAAAATCACCGAAACAGTGAACCAAAAACTGCACTTATAAGTCTTCGAGAAATCGAGCTTACGGCAACCCAATACCCCTCAAAATTCACCAAAACAAACTTATATTCATTACCAACCAGTGGGCAAAGCACGAAGACTTGGAACGCAGCGAAGTGGACTCAAAACAGCGAGCGAAGTGGCAAAACAGTGAGCGAAACACTGCAACAGCGAACCGGTGCGATCGTGGTGACTTAGCCTTTCCGACGGCCGTGTAACGCGCCTCCGAGCAACGACAAAAAAGGTTAGACCTGAGGGTTTATATTACAAAATTCTCTCACATAAAATAATAATTTAAAATGTATTTATGATATTTTAACATGAATAGTTAGCTTGGCATGTTGTTGGAATTGACTCACATGAAATATGGCCTAAAAAATGTATTTTATGTGTTTAATGTGTTAAATTAATTTAGTATGTTGTATGAAACTTATTTGCATGAAATAATGATTTAAGAAATGTATTTTTGTTTGATTAACATGAATGATTAGTTTAGCATGTCATTTAGAATTAGTTTACATGAAATAATGACGTAGAAATGCATGTAGTTTATTTGGCTATTTTAGCATGTCATTTAGAATTAGTTTACACGAAATAAATGCAATTTATGTTTCGGTCGCATGAATGTTATTAATTAGTACGTGATGTAATTTTGGGTGAATGGAATATGTGTTCCTTTTTTGTGGTATATTGGATGGAAACCCGGACATAAATTCCATAGCCGAATCCGAATGGACGGTAATACGGTTTGCACTCGGGATACAACGCCCCGTACCACTTAATAGGCTCACATATTTCATTTCACTTAAATTTGTATTTGAAGCATGATTATGTTGTTGTAATGTTGTTTTATTTTAAGCGTGATGTTTATTTTTGTATCAAGAATTTAAGTTGTAATGCGCTTAGAATAATCTCCACCAATGCATGTCTCGTAAACTAGGTTAATATTACACAAATCCCATCATTACAAATGACATAAGTAAGGGACCATTCCGAACCCAACGGTTTGAGGTCTTCCCTTGCGAGGGGTGAGTGCGGCCTTAAATCATTTTCCCGGTTCACACCGGGTGGCGACTCCATCATTCTCCGGTTTAGTCCTTCGTTGGCTACTCCGTACTCCCAACTAGGCCCTGAGTCTAAAACAGCATGTGTCGTCCAGTTTCTGTGTCCTACACTTACTCTTAAATCCTTTTGTTTTTTACATTTTGAGATTGGTTATTTCAAATATAAGACCATTATTACAACAGCAGTGCAAATTTCTATATCATTTTTTATACATAAAACCCCATGTTTCTAAATACAAAGTGTACCCCTATTAGGCTAACATAGATACATAAATAATATTCATAGCAAACTAGGTACATAATAACAGTCTGTAAGTTCAAGTACATGCCCCGATGGCAAGTTTAAAAAAAAAGTGCCAACGGCCAAAACGAGACTGGAGTCCCATTCCCTCCACACGGAGGTCAATCTCTCCTGAAGCCAGTTTCCTGCTATCCGCAGATCCTGCACTCAGTACAAATGTGAGTACCACACCAGAATCAAAAATCCAATTTTTAAATAAGCTAAAGTAGTCATGTTTATTCTATAACAAACATACCTGAGGCCGTGCCTTGCCCGCCTTTATCTCATTCTAGAGCGCCTTGTACTCGCGGCAGTCACTCTTCCAGTGACCCCACTTCCCGCACTGGAGGCATACATCCTGAGATTTGTCAAAGGCTTCACAGAAGCCTTTGACGCTTTGTCTTTGCCCTTCTTTTTCTTCTTCTTCTTGATACCTCCAGTCGCCTTGGGCCCAGCCCTCGGAGTCCGAGATGTAGAAGCGAAGTGCGCCTCGCGATTCTTGCCCTTAAGAAGTTCCTTTTCTACCTTACGCAGCGTGGACATCAGCTCTCCAAGAGTCTGCTCTTGGTTCATCATATTGTAGTTCATGATGAACCCACTCCAAGTGTCGGGGAGAGACTACAAGATCAAATCTATAGAGGTCTCTATCTCAAAGACAATCCCCATTTGTCCAAGCTGCTTGATATCGGCAATCATCTGTGTCACGTGATGTTCAACAGATGTACCCTCCGACATCCAAGCGCGGAAGAGCTTATTCTGTAACTCATATCTTTGCGATCTAAGATTAGATCGGTGTAGATCATTTAACTTTGCCAACATGGTATAGGGATCCAATCCCTTGTTCTGTCGACGGAATTGCTGAGTCATAGCAGTAAGCATGATAGATTGAGCAGTTGCGTTGTCATCACTATGTGTCTTCCAAAGATCTAGCTCGAGCAACTGATCAGATCTGGGCTTAGGCCCAAGAGGTCTCTTTATAGTATATAGCAGCCTCTTGGATCCAATGACTATCCTTAGATTCATGTCCCAATCGGAAAAGTTAGTGTCGTTGAAGACATTATCGCCCATGATGATGTCCAGGACACTGTTCTTTCCAGTCATTTTAATTGCGATAGTCTAACTATCCAATTAACAATGTAAGGGTACAGTCTGACTGTTACAATAAAAATAATACAATATTAGTCCAATTAATAAAATAATTTTGACGAAATAATTTGAAAGCGCGTAAAGCTAATTATTTGAATGAAATTGGAAATTCAATACTAGCCTCCCACTATTTTTCGGCGAGCCTCTAACCCTCTGTGGAGTACTCGGGAAACCTAGTTTCCTAGTGGGCTAGGATCCCGTTAAATAACACACAACCTTGACTTTGGCCAACAAGCTGTATGATATTTAACTAGGTAGATCTCGAAGATCAATTGGATCTCATCCAATTCCTAGATCCGGTAGGTGGACCTCCAAGTCCGAAACATATATACAATATATATGCCAATATATCCAATATATTTTCCTAACCTTTTCCTCTGAATCAACTAAGCCTTGGCTTTGGCACAACAAGCTTAATGATTCCAGTTAAGCGGGACCCATTAACGTTGGAAAGCTTCGTAATCAATGTCGATGGACAAGAAATGATCTTGAATTTGGCCAACAAATCACAACTTGGACAAGACACCGATATGGAACAAAGCTTTCATGATTCAAACACATCCGCAATTGACAAAGATCTTGACTTTGGCCAACAAACCAGTGCCAATTTTGGATCTTGAGTAAGAATCACTCAATAGAAGGAAAACGCTTAATATGTTTTGAGGGTTTTTCGCGTAAATTGGCAACCAATTTATTATCTTTGTTAGGTCTCATCATACACCCTTAAGCATGCATTCTAAAAGCATAATAAGGCGCGGAAAGTAAATTAATAACGATATGCGGATTGATATTTAACAATCTGTTCCTATAACAAATCACTCCATTTCCTCTCCCCGACTAGCACTATTCTACTTCTACCCAATTACATAATACAATAATAGAAACCTCATTAACATTGAGGGGAATTAGGTGAGAAGAGAATACAAAGAATCAATAAAGAGAGAAGGCTGGACACGCAGGTCCAATTTATAAATTCTAAATTTACAACAATTTCTAAAATTGCCCTTTCCCTTATAATATCCATCCGATATACGCTATTCATTCATCACATCCATGTATTCATTCAAGCATGTTATTCAATCAATCTAATCAAATTAATTAATCTTTGAATATTAGTGATCATCCAATGTTCAAACAATGATTTGATTTTGCGCGAGTCCAACTCGTTTGAGAATAAGTACTCAAAGTACGAATTCTTGAATTATATCGAACTACACTTTAAATATAATTTAATTCGTATTCAATACTAATTCATTTATTTAATTCCAAATTAAATATCTACACTTTTTAATGCGCTTTAACGACTTAGATTCCAAATCTAATCTAAATGGGTCTCAAAGCCCAATTAACATCCAATGTAGTTTAATTAAAAGTCCAATGGGCTTTCAATTGATTTCATAAGGCATGGGCTTTGGTCAATATGGGTCAAACCCAAATACCAAGGCCCAAGTAAGGAATCACCTTCATTTGCCAAGAAATCAATTTTGTCCCATTAGACCCAATTAAACATTTAAAGCCCATTTGTTATATTTGGACTTAATTGAATGATTTAGGCCCAATATGAATCCAATCCATTTGGCCCAAACCTACTTGGCCCAACCAAGTCCATAAGGCCCAAATACAACAATTATAAGCCCAATTTATTAAATTACAATTTTCCAAAATTCATAATTTAATAAATCAAAGTGTTTAGCCATGATTAATATTTTAAATTAACATTTCCAAAATACTAATCTAATAAATTAATCATGCTTATTATCCTCAACTTATGTCCAACATAATTGATTCAAAAAATCATCTCATTACATGCTCTATAGCTCACGGCATTTGTGGGTTTTATTTGTCCGATTTCGTTTTCAATCCGATTGAATCTCAAATCAACATTACCCAATTGTTTCAAGTCATCCAATGATCAAAGGAACAAAAAATACCATGACTAATAAGGGTACCAAACTCTCGGCCAAGCCAAGATAAAGGGGAAAAATTGATCCAATTAATTTTTCATGAAATTGATCATAAATAACTCCAAGTCATCCATATACAAGCATGCTCAAACAAGTAATTTAGTCAAAACGTGCTCAAAATCAATTTACCCAAATTTTACCCTAAGTTATTTCATGCTCAAAATGGCTCAATGATACCATTGTTGGGTTTCTAGGTTAATCCCAAGATCATATTAAGCATAGAAATAGAATGAATACGCAAAGAAGAGTGGCGGAAACACACTTACATTGAACGGCTTTGGATGTGATGATCAACAAAAAATTTCCTCCTTGTAGAAGCTCACGGCCAAGGTTGTTTTTTGTTGATGATGTTGAACAAGCTCCAAGCTTTAAATGGATCCCAAGCTCTTAGATTGGTTTCTCTAACACCTTGTATCGATTCCTTGTTTGTGCTAGCAAAAGATGAAAGAAAATCAAGCTTCCTTTCCTCTTTGGAGAGTCACGACAATGGAAAGGATTTGGGAGAGAGAGTGTTTTCTTCTGTTTGCAATTTGTTTTCTAAGAACATAATGAAAAACAATTACCAAAAATTGGTATAACCTTTCCAAAAAGTCAAAGCCAATTTTGGATCCAAAATGGCATTAAATGCCCACACCAACCAACATCATGAATAGTGACTACATGTCACTCACCAAAAAGGTGACTTGACATCTTTCACTAAAGTGACGAGTGATGTGACTCGCGATGTGACTTGCGGCAGCACTTGATTCAAAATCGGAGTGGCGTCGCAAACACATTCCGTGCTCAGTTTCGTTAATTCCGAATTAACGAGTTTTCCGTTGCATCGTAATTAAATCAAATTTAATTAAATAAACATGCCTAGTAAAATTACTATTCACGTCGCTTGCGAATTAATTCTAAATTAAATTAAATACAAAGACTGCACAAATCCCACCACATTTCGAGAATCCTGCACAAATTTAATTACAAAGGAACATTGCCCTTAAGAACCTTTCTTTCTTTGGAGAATCTTGAACATGGATACAATGTCACAATGTTTGCCACATTTGATAAGATTTTGCTCCGTAGAACTAAGAAAAAAACCACTCCCTCAAGATAACACAAGTCACTTTGTTAAAAGAAAAGTGTTCTTGATTGATTATCAATTACAATGAATAATGTCATTTAAATAGGTGGCTAATTCTAATTCTACCAAAATATAATAAAATCATAGTAAAATAAATCCAATAACACATAAATTCCTTCAAAATTCGTGCATGTGCTTTCTAATTTTAATTAAAGTTCAACCCAACACTTAAACAAAACATAACCTTAAAATATATAAAATATAAAAGCTATAGTGATAACTTGCGCCCTTATTTTGATCAAGACGTATTCCGAACTGGACTTTGACGTAAACTATAAAGTTGTAGATCCACTTCTTTCCAATGCAACTTGAATCATGGAAATCAGACATCAGATGAGAAAGTTATGGCCAAAATACAAAAACTGCACAAATCCCACCACTGTTATGCACCATTCGGAAATTATTCCAAAAATCAATCAAGGCAGCCCATGAACGTCCAAGACCCATTTCATTCTTGACTTGGACATAATAAAGCCTTCACATAAAGTCTCATTCATGGCATAAGCTCCAAAACCCAAGGAATCTTCCAAATCCACCAAAATGGCCAAAATACATCAATCTGAACAAGCCAATTCTGGATCATATCATTCCTCTTCTCTTGAAAAGGATTTGTCCTCAAATCTGTGCCCGGATCATATATAGCAATGATAAAATCAATTGGACGATTATTCTATAACAAAGAAAAATCACATGGAAGAAAATGTCAATGTCAGTACAATAATGCTTGTGTACTATTCCCTCTTGCTATATTCTTCCGCAAAATCTATTTTCATTTCACTCACTGCCCCTATGAGATTCCTAATTAAGTTCACACTCTCAATCTCATTCACAACAAATTATGCATGCTTAACACCCACAAACCTCTCACACGTGTTTACCCATATGTTTCTCGACTCACTACTCTCATTTGGATGCTCAAAACTCTCAATACATTCGACTACACATGTAGTTTCATCAATACATTTAGCCATGCATTGAGCTTCAAATTTATCATCACCAGAAACAGCTAAGTCATCCGCCTCAACAATAGTAATAACCTCTGCATCACACTTACTTATCATTACTTGCTTACTCACTACCATGCCCATATTTTCCTCCTTGTAGTAAATGCAACCATGACTTGATACTCCACCTTAACCTTATCACAATTAGGAAAACCTCGTAACATATAAGGCTTAGGATGGTTTCACAATGACAACCTCAATTTCTCCATGAGACCGGCACTAACTAAATTAGCCCAATGTTCCCCATCAATAATCACATTGCACACCTCATCTTTCACAAATACTCCAGTATGAAAGATATTATCTCTTGACTGCCCCATAATATAAACAAACACATTGGCCATCTTGACAAAACAAACTCAAAAAGGAAGAAAATACTAAAACAATTGACAAAGAAAAAGACAAGATAAAAAATAAGACTAAAAAAAATAAAAAAGACCACGTAAGACTCAAAACAACACAAAAAAATCAGATTCAAAACTCAGTGACAAACTCAACCAAAAATTTCCTTTTCGATTAAGGAACATTAAGGCAATCCGTAGCACAACTTAACACACAAGGTAGTTGATCAAACTTTTCTTATTTCTCCTGCACAAATTTGAAATTTTTTGTTTTTTTATAGTGACTCTAATGACCTCTAAACCCTAATTATGCATGCAAATTAAATAAACAAATTGATTTAGAACTGATTAGAAATCAGAAACTAAAACTGAGTCAAATCCCGTAACTAATATTTGGGCCAGAATTCGAACCCGATATGAGAACATACGGCCTTCAACTATGCACTATTGACTAGATCTTGTCGCATACATGTGAATTGATACATTATGGGTCTCGTAATTCTTTCTAGATCAAACGTTACAATAGTTTTAAAAGTAGTGCGCGGCTGAACAATTATGACCGAACTAATCCGAAAATTACATATAAATTCGACCCTAATTGACTCAAAACTCCAAGAATTGAATCCTATATGCTATTATCATGTAAGAAAATTATAATAACATCCAAGAATCATAAACAAGCAAACACACACAAAAATAACGCAAATTTTTTTTTGAATATGGACAGATTTTGAAACTAACGCAAATATGAAATTTTTATTTATATTTTTTGACTCTATTTCAAGCAAGACTCAATAAGAACACATAGGAACTGACCTTAAAATGAAAAAGAAGAGATAAAAAAAATACAACGACTTTATAAAACGATAAAGAGTGAGAAAACCTTGATCTGGTAACCTTGAGCTCCGGATACCCAATGATGAGAACCTCCTTGTGTTTGATTCGAAGAAGACCCATCCACGTGTTCTAAGCCCCAAGAAAAGTGAATCTTGATTTTGTAGAACAAAATCCTTCCAAGATCAAGTCCAACCCTTAAGGAACATTGCTCTTAGGAACCTTTCTTTATTTCTTTAAAGAATCTTGAACAGCGATACTGTTAGTGTTCCTAGAACATGCCAAGATCGTCTAAGAGTGATTTGTGTGTGAATAAAATCAAAAGAGTTTCGGAAAATACTCACATTGATCGGATGGGTTCAAAACTTTTTATGCATTTCGATGGAAGCTCCAAGTCCTCTTGAGTGTTTCCAACACTTAGGTGAGTTTCCCTATCACCTTGATTCACTCCTTATGTGCTAGCAAGAACAAGAAAATGAAAGAAAATTTTCTCCTCCAAGGAGCTTGAAGTTTCGGCCATGGAGGTAAGGAAAGAGAGATAAAGTTTTGTTTTTGTTTTCTATTTGATTTCTAAAATCAAAATTACCAAAAAACAAAACACAAAAGTTGATAAATGCTTTTCCAAAAAGCAAAATGTGTTGTGTAAGATTCATTAAAGGCTCTCAACAACTTCCATCAACAAAATGTGTTGTGTAAATCGGTCAACACACTTCGGGCTCGGGTTCGTTTAATCCGATTAAACGAATTTTCCGTCGTGACGTAATTAAATCCAATTCAATTAAATAATAATGCCTAGCAAAATTATTACGGAAGTCGCTTACGAATTAATTCTAAATTAATTCATTCGCTTGAATTAAAATCCAATTCTAATTCCGCGTTGAAATCTAATTTCAACTAATATATCTAATATATTGTTTTAGCCCAATTAAATAAATTAAATAGAAAAATCCAATTTAACTATTAAATTTATTTTACCGATTAATTCCAAATTAATCGTGTTCTCTCTTCTCGAAGAATTTAATCCCAGATAAATTCTCGACGCAATTAATCCCAGATTAATTCTTTCTCTTTTAATTAATCCCAGATTAATATATTGCTGTAATTAATCCCAGATTAATTTTCTGTTCGAGTCAAATCTCCACGGTGAATCTTCGGGAAACGACCCAAGAGATCCATGGATATGTCGGCAGTAAATACGGTTATTAGACTATCCGAATACGTGCGTACCCGGTACCACGTTCTTACCGATTTACAAGACATGGTTGGCTTCTAGCAAAGCACCGTGCCTGCCCAATTCTCCAGATATATTTTTCTGCGGAATACAAGATCTTTGTCAGACGTAGTATACGTAGTATTGCGTATTACGATACAGTATCGATATCATATGTTAGGCCTAGGGCTGGAATTGTATCTGCCCCGTACGAAGCACATATCGGATCTCTGGTAACTAGTCTTTATAATCGAATAATCATGACCTAGTCATATTATCTCGATGACTGCAGTACTTAAGAGTACTAGTTCCGTATCCTACTATGACTGAAGTGATACTTCCATCTTGACATCACACCCAATACACTACGATTCTCAGTATACCCAGAAGAGGCGTACACAGAACCTGTTAAAGCCCCAGACGACCAAAACCAAAGTATACTGATTGTCGCAAGTATTAGCGATGCAAGTCTCAGGTTAAGACCAAATACACCTACCTTGATTCGGATTCCCATAGACACATAGTGATACTACCAATGGGATTCCGAAGGGTCTATCTAGAGCGAAGCTGTTTCCGTACCATCGGTAAACAGAACCTCCTATTACACTTTCATGAGTATCCAATACCCAAATATATGAGAACTATGCCATTATGCCTCAATAATGCGCACAAGTACAATACTAGTCTATTCCGCATTATCGATGTCCAGTCTCGATAATACTACGACTAGGGATATTTAATGATTAAACCTTAATGGATTAATATTTTCTCATATCTTATTAATTCGGTACTAATCATATGGACTTTTATCATTTATATATCCCGGAATCCAATTACAAATGATAAAAGAGCAATTTCCTTTGTCACATAGTTAATTTGTACAACAACGACGAATCAGATGAAATAGTCGAAGTATATACTTGGATCATTGATGAGACTGTGGTTCCTTAGCCTGTGTTATAGCCTAGCTCAGCTGCTAATAGAACTACTCCTAATCCAATTAGGATTATATATATCCAAAATGCTTCCTTTTGATGCCTCAGCTTCAGCAATATTCTGTTTTTGTTATTTATTCGGCAATAGTATCTTGCTTGGAAGATTTCCAGCTCACTGTTCCAATATTCAAACTAAATATGTACCCTTATTGCGACTTAAAGTAGTCTTTTTCGGTTTGGAAACTTACAGCGGTGACCCTAGTCACCTCAAGTTCTCATTCTCCATAAATCCAGAAAGCATCCTTAGTTCGTCCAAGATACTCAAGGATGTTCTTTAGATCAATCCAATGACCATCACTTGGATTGGTTTTATAGCGTCTATATATGCTCAAAGCATATGAGACATCAGGTCACATACATTTCAAAAATGTACGAACTCTGGGAGGGTTGTCAGCAGCTTTCTAGATCTATCTCATTAGATCTTTATTCCTAGAATAAAGCCTGCTTCTCCCAGGTATACCATGGAGAATTTTAATGAAAGCCAAGCTTTCATCGAATATTTTATGGGAATGTTATTGCTAAGAAGCAATACATCATCAACTTATAGGACATCCATTATCAGTGCGCTCCCACTAACCTTCTTATATACACATGAATCATATTCGTTTTGAATGAAATCATATACCATTATGATCTTATCAAAATGTTGGTTCCAAGAACACAATGCTTGCTTCAATCCATAAATGGATCGATTTAACTTGCAAACCTTGTTTGCATGTTTTGGCACAACAAAACCGTCAGGATGTTGTAAACATCCTCCAAAAGGTTTCCGTTAAGGAAAGCGGTTTTGACGTCCATGTGCCATATTTCATAAATGAAATATGCGGCATTAGCAAGCATTATCCAAATGGATTTAATCATGGCAACAGGTGAAAAAATTTCGTCGTAGTCGACACTATATCGTTGACGATACCCTTTCTGTACAAGCCTAGCTATGTACATTTGTATGTTGCCATCCATGTATATTATTTAGTACCAATAGGCACAATGCCTTATGGTACATCAACCAGTGTCCAAACTTGGTTGTATACATGGAATCCATTTCGGACTTCATGGCACTTTTCCATAAAAGAAGTCGATACCTTGTATCACTTCCTCATACGTTGCCGGTTCGTCTTCCTCAATAAGATTAATATCTACATGAGGTGATATCAGAAACCCATACCTCCCAGGTTATTTTCTGAATCTCTCCGACCTACGTGGTTCTTGTGTATTCGAAGATTATTGGTATAGTTTCATCCCTGATGAACTATTGGTGTTCCATGAGGACTCGGTGCCTGGAATAGTATTACTCTGATTTTCATCGAGTTTTACTTTCCTCCCACTTACCACTGCATATAGGAATTCCTCTTAGGAAAGCCGCATGGAGAGCAACAATTACATTGTTCTCTTATGAGTTGTGTAAGTACTATACTTTGGTTTCCCTAGGACAACCTACAAATAGGCACTTATCCAATTTGGGTTCTAGTTTGGTATCATCCAAACATTCAATTATATGCCCAGCATCCCCAAATCTTCAGGAATGAGAAACTCGGTTTCTTTCCTGTTCATATCTAATATGAAGTCTGTCTAACAGATTTTTATGGAACCTTATTCAAAATAAGTATTACACTGTTTAATGCGTATCCCTAGAAGGAAATTGGTAGCTCAGAGCGACTCATCATTAACCTTACCATGTCCAACAAAGTTCGATTTCTCTGTTTGGATACACCGTCAAATTGAGGTGTTCCGAGAGGAGTCCACTGTGAAAGAATATTATACTCTTTCAAGTAATCAAGAAACTCATATGTTTAAGTATTTTACATTATGGTCCGACTGTAATGTTTTTAATACTTTTACCGGTCTGTTTTTCTTACTTCGTGTCGAAACTCTTTGAATTACTCAAAATTTTCTGACTTGTGTTTCATAAGATGCACATAACCGTAATGCGATGCCACATCCGTAAAGGTTACGAGTATTCATATCCATCTCTAGCCTAGCTAGACATGGACCCACTTATGTCATTATGAACGAGGGCTAACAGATCAGTGGCACTTACACTTTTACCAAGTAAAAGGTGTCTTAGGCACTTTTCCTAATAACTAAATTCGTAGACATTATTTGAATTAAAATCAAATCTGTCCTAGTACCCACTCTTCGAAAGTGTGGATATACGAGACTTGTTAATGTGTCCCAGACAACAACGCCATAAATAAGTCTCATCTGATTAATTCAGTTTCAGCTATTTGTTTGTCATGTAATATGTATGAGATTAATTTATATTCTAAATATAAATACTGTTATTCACATCTAATGTGCTTATCTCAATATCAAATTTATAAACAAAACACTTAGTGTTCTAGAATATAAAGGTATACCCGCAACATGTTAAACTAGATACTGAGATAATGTTCCTAGTCAAACTAGATACATTATAATATTTTCCTAATTCAAGTACATGCCCCAAGGGCAGTTCCAAAACTTAGGTTTCTACGGTTAAAACAGCGACTCTCGTCCCGTTTTCGACTCACAGGTCGATCTCATCTAAAGTTAGTCTCCTACTAATCAGCAGATTATGCACATCAGTACATATTTATGTACCACATCTAGTATCAAAAATCCAATTTTGAAACCGGTAGTGAACATGTTTATGACAAACATACTTGAAGCCGGAGCCTTACCCCACCTTCATTCCTTCATGTCTGCCTTGTCAATACGGCAGTCACGCTTCTAGTGACCCCGTTTGCCACAGTTTAGGCAAACATCTTGGGATATGTCATTTGTATTCCCAGAAGACTGTGACGATTTTGCCTTTGCCCCTTTTAAAAGCTCTGGCTCTGCCTCCTTGAGCATAGCCATCAACTCTCCAAGAGTTTTATCTTGGTTCATAATGAACCTGCCCCAACATTCAGGCATATACTGTTAGATCAAATCTTTGGAAGTCTCGGACACGTAGGTAATGCACAGCTTAACCTTGCTGTTTGATGTCAGCAATCATCTACGACACCTAGTGCTCGACAGATGTACCCTCTGACATACGCGAGCGAAAGAGCTTCTTTTGTAATTCATACTTCTAAGATCTAATGTTAGATCTACAGAGATCCTTTAATTTCAACATCATGCTATAAGGATCTAATCCTTAGTTTTGACGACAAAATTAAAGTGTCATTGCAGCAAGCATAACAGATTGAGCACTAAAGTTATCATCACCATGAGTCGTCCAAGACTCATGCTCTACTATTTACTCAACTCTGGGCTCAGGCCCGAGAGGTTTCTCTATCAAATAAAATAACTTCTCAGCTCCCAGGACTATCCTGAGGTTCTATTCCCAATCTGAAAATTGGAGCCGTTTAAAAATATTTTCACCCAGAATTATGTTCAAAACGCTAATCTTTCAGTTATCTTGATTCCAATAGTCCAACTATCCAATCAACGATTTCGGGTACAATCGAATATAATGATTACTGTAGTCTAACTATACAATCAACTATAATTGATCGGTTACATTCAAATGTATTGATTACTATAACCCAATTATATAACCAACTATAAATGAAGTAGTTTGAATACAGTCCAACTGTAAAATTAAAACAACAATTGAATATTAGTCCAACTAATATATTTATATTTAATAATTAATGATGAAAAATGAAATGAGCGCGTATTGGCAAGTATTTAAACGAAGTTGCAAATTTAATACTTGCCTCCCACTATTTTTCAGCAAGCCTCTAACCCTCTGTGGAGTACTCGGGAAACCTAGTTTCCTAGTGGGCTAGGATCCCGTTAAATAACACACAACCTTGACTTTGGCCAACAAGTTGTATGAAACTTAACTAGGTAGATCTCTAAGATCAATTGGATCCCATCCAATTCCTAGATCTAGTAGGTGGACCTCCAAGTCCGAAACATATATCCAATATATGCCAATATATCCAATATATTGCCTAACCTTTTTCCTCTAAATCAACTAAGCCTTGGCTTTGGCTCAACAAGCTTAATGATTCTAGTTAAGCGCGACCCATAGACAGTAGGAAAGCTTTGTAATCGAGGCCGATGAACAAGAAGTGACCTTGACTTTGGCCAACAAATCACAACTTGCCCAAGACGTACGATATGGAACAAAGCTTTCGTGATTCAAACACATCCGTGATGGACAAAGGTCTTGACTTTGGCCAACAAACCAATGCCAATCTTGGATCTTGAGAGAGAATCACTCAATGGAAGGAAAAACACTTAATATAAAATGAGGGTTTTACGCGTAAATTGGCAACCAATTTATTATCTTTAATTAGGTCTCATCATACACCCTTAAGCATGCATTCTAAAAGCATAATAAGGCGCGAATAAAATAATAAATATATTCGGATGAATATATAACAAACTTGTTCCTAGAACAAATCTCTCAATTTCCTCTCTCCCGCTAGCACTATTCATACTTCTACCAATTACATAATACTTCTAAAGAAACCTCATTTACATTGAGGGGAATTGGTGAGAAGAGAAATACAATGAGAAAATAGGTAATAGGCTGGACATGCAAGTCTAATTTAATAAATTCTAAATTTATTACAACAATTTCCAAAATTGCCCTCACCCTTCTAATATCCATCCGGTATACAGTATTCATACATACATCCAAATATTCACACAAAGCATGTTATCAATCAATCTAATCCAATTAATTAATCTTTAATTAATGACCATCCAATGTTCAAACAATGATTTGATTTGCGTGAGTCCAACTCGTTTAAGAATAAATACTCAAAGTACGTATTCTTGAATTATATTGAACTACAATTTTAAATCCAATTTAAATTATATTCAATACTAATTCATATTTAATTCCAAATTAAATAATTACACTTTCAATAGTGCCATTTAGACTTGGATTCCAAATCCAATCTTTACGGGTCTCAAAGGCCCAATTAGTATCCAATATTATTTAATTAAAGTCCAATGGGCTTTTAATTAATTCTTTAAGCATGGCTTTGGCAATTATATGTCAAACCCAAGATGACAAGGCCCAATTAGGAATCACCATATGCCATAAATCAATTTAGGCCCAATTAAAATTTTAAAGGCCCAATTAGCATATTTGGACTTTATAGAAATGGTTTTAGGCCCAATTGGATCCAACCAATTATCCTAAGCCAAACTTGGTCCGACGAAGCCCATTAAGCCCAAATACAACAATTAAATTAATTCATCATTCCAAATTATAAATTAATTCAATTCAAGTGTAATTACCACAATTAATTAATTAATCTAATGTTTCCAAAACACTAATTAATTCAATTAATCATGTTTAACATTTTCAATTCATGTCCAACACAAATTGAAGCAAAACAATTCATTATAACATGCTTATAACTCACGGCAATCATGAAATAACATTCAATTCCGATTTCAATCCAATTAAACCAACAATTAATATTCATTTCATGCAATTAACATATCCAAATGTTAAATTTTCAAAAATCCCATGAATCCAACTTCGGGTGCATTCGGCCAAGGCTAAGGAAATTGGGGATTTTTGATCTAATCAATTTTTCTCAATTCTTAAGATGTACAAATCCATTCAACATCATCCAAGCTCAACCAAACCATCAATTTAAGAAAATACATACTCCAAGCATAAATTCCCAAATTAAAGTCCATGAACCCTAGAATTCTAAATCAAACTTAGATCACTCTGATACCATTGTTAATGTTCCTAGTGTTAGACATTATGTCCCATAGCGTCACTGTTTGTAAATGATATTGTATTATTGTACAAAATTAACTATGTGATAATGAAATTGCCTTTTGCCGTTTTGTAATATTATTTACTTTGATATATAAATGGCGAAAGTCCATATGATTAATACCGGATTGAGATGGTATGAGACAGTATCAATCCATAAAGGTTTAATCATTAAATATCCCTAGTCGGAGTATTATCGAGATCGGACATCGATAATGCGGAATAGACTAGTATTGCGCTTGTGCACGTTGTGAGGGCACAACGGCATAGTTCTCATATATTTAGTATTGGATACTTATGCAAGTGCGATAGGAGGTTGTGTTTTACCGATGGTACGGAAAACAGCTTCGCTTTGGATAGACCCCGCGGAATCCCATTGGTAGTATGTCTGCGTGTCTATGGGAGGCCGCATCAGGGTAGGTGTATATGGTCTTAACCTGAGACTTACATCGCTAGTACTTGCGACAATCGGTAAACTTTGGTTTTGGTGGTTGGGGACCTTAACCGGTTCTGTGTACACCTCTTCTGGGTTTATCGAGAATCGTAGTGTACTGGATGTGATGTCGAGATGGAGTATCACTTCAGACATATGGAGGTGATGATCACGCAGGACACAGAACTAGTACTCTATAAAAAGTTGCAAGTCGGGACAATATGACCAGGTCAGGATTGTCCGATTTAAAGAGACTAGTTGCTTGATGTCCGATATATGTTTCGTACGGGGCAGACACATTTCCAGCCCCAGGCCTAACATGTGATCGTCCGATACTGGATCGATGTACGCAATACTACGGTATACTACGCTTGATATAGATCTTATATTCCTATAAGAATATTTCTGGAGAATTGGGTAGGCATGGCGCTTTGCTAGAAGCCAACCTTGTCTTGTGAATCGGTAAAAACGTAGTACGAGGTACGTACGTGTTCGGATTATCCGACGACCGTATTTACTGCCAACATATCCGGAGATCTCTTAGGTCGCTTCCTGAAGATTCACCTATGATATTTGATTCGGACTTAATTAATCTTGGATTAATACGGAGAAACTTTATCTTGGATAAAGTGCCTTATTTAGAGAGAGAACGATTAATTTGGAATTAATCGATAAAATAATATATTCGATATATTAAACGAAATTAGATTTCGACGCGAATTAAAATCGGATTTTAATTCGGGCAAACGAATTAATTTAGAATTAATTCATTAGCGAACTGAATAGTAATTTCGCAAGGCATAATTATTTAATTCACGTTGCGACAGAAATTCGTTAATTTGGAATTAACGAAACCGAGCCCGAAAGTGCTTGCGGACACATTCGTATTTTGAATCGAGTGATATCCGCAAATCACATCGCGATATCTCATTACTTAATACGAATAGATAGTGAATGTATCTAGTCACCTTTAAGGGATGATGCATTGTCTCTAATCTCAAAGTATGGTAATGATAGCAATGATGGATTCATTTGGAGGGAAAGCCATGCACGGTTTTGGAAGGATTTTTTGCATTAAAAAATTCTTTTGGTATTAGATATCAATTCACTTTTCATTTTCCTTGGTTATTCACGTTTTTGGCATGCAAAGGAAAGAAAATCAAAAGTGAAACACTCTCCTCTCTTCTCTCTTTGCTCACGCCGGAGCTGCACCAACAAGGCAGAAAATGGTTTCTCATTCTCCATTTTTGCTAGCACAAGCAAGGAATCTAAAGAGGTGATAGGGAAACCTTCCAAGGGCTTGGAATACTTAAAGCTTGAAGCTTTCCACCTCTTGTCTTCCTTGGCCGAAAATCATCAACTTGGAGCTTCCACTTTTGGTTTGATTTTCTTCATCACTAAAGCATTGTAAGTATGATTCCGCCATACTTCATCTTTTATATATATTCATTGTTGTATTTAAATGCTTAATCTTTCCTGGGACATATAATAGAAACCAACAATGGTATCATGGAGCCATGGTTAAGCATGAAATACTTTAGGTTAAAATTTGGGTAAAATTGATTGAAGCATGTTCTTGTGAAATTTGATGAATGAGTATGCTTATATGTATGTAATATGACATAATATGGAATCAATTTTATGAAAAATGCATTGGATGATTTTTTCCCCAATTCATGCCTTGGCCGAATGTGTTGCTACTTGGAGTGGATTGGAATTTTTTTGTGTTTAAGATCATTGGATGACTTAGAACGTATACGGGACGTAGATTAGTAATTCAATCGGATTGAAAAACAAATCGACACAAAAAACTCACCTTGGCCGAATGTTAATGGACATGTAAAGGAGTTGATTTTTGTTAAAATTAATGTTGGACATTATTTTTTGAAAAATAGATGATTAATAAATTAAATGGGTATTTTTGAAATATTTGGTTTAATATATTAATCTTGGTTTTACACTTTAATTAATTGGACTTTAATGTTTGGAATATTAAAATTTAATTAATGGGCTTAATTGGTGAATTGGGCTTTTAATATTGTATTTGGGCATAATGGGCTTGGGTGGACCAAGTAGATTTGGGCCAAAAGGATTGGATCCAATTTGGGCCTAAATCACTCCATTAAGTCCAAATATAATATAATGGGCTTTAAAATTTAATTGGGCCTTATGGGCTTAAAATTGGTTTTATGGCATTTAAGGGTGATTCCTTATTTGGGCTTGGTAATTGGGTTTGACCCACATTGACCAAAGCCCAAGCCTTAATAAATCAATTGAAAGCCCATTTGACTTGAATTAAATTAAACATTGGATGTTAGTTGGGCTTTGAGACCCAATAGGATTAGATTTAGAATCTAAGTCTTTAAAGCACATTAAAAGTGTAAATTTTAATTGGAATTAAATAATTGAATTAGTATTGAATACGAATTAAATTAGATTTAATAAGTAGTTCGATATAATTCGCGAATTCGTACCTTATGTACTTATTCTCAATCGAGTTGGACTCGCGCAATCTCAAAACCGTTGTTTGAACATTGGATGATCACTTAAACATAGACTAATTAATTGGATTAGATTGGTTGTAAAAAGCATGTCTTGTTTGAAAATATATGTATGTGATGAATGAATAGTGTATATCGGATGGATATTAGAAGGGAAATGGTAATTTTAGAAATTATTGTAAATTTGGAATTTATAAATTGGACCTGCGTGTCCAGCCTTATCTCTTTATCTCTTTGTATTCTCTTCTCACCTAATTCCCCTCAATGTAAATGAGGTTTCTCTTATTGTATTATGTAAATGGGTAGAAGTAGAATAGTGCTAGCAGGGAGAGGAAAGGGAGTGATTTGTTCTAGGAACAAGTTGTTTATATATCCATCCGCATATCACTATTAATTTACTTTACGCGCTTTATGATGTTTTAGAAGCATGCTTAAGGGTGTATGATGATGAGACCTAACAAAGATAAATAAATTGGTTGCCAATTACGCGAAAATCCCTCAATTTATATTAAGCAAATATCCTTCCATTGAATGATTCTTGTTCAAGATCCGAAGTTGGCATTGGTTTGTTTGGCCAAAGTCAAGACCTTTGTCAATCAAGGATGTACTTGAATCATGAGAGTTTTGTTGCATATCGGTGTCTTGTCCAAATCGTGATTTTTATTGGCCAAAGTCAAGATCACTTTTTGTCCAATGACATTGATTACGAAACTTTCCTCGTCAATGGGTCCCGCTTAACTGGAATCATTAGGTTTGTTTTTGGCCAAAGCCAAGGCCTAGATGATTCGGAGGATAGGGTTAGGAAAATGTAATGGATACATTGACATTATACATATGTTTCGGACTTGGATGTCCACCTAACCGGATCTAGGAATTGGATGAGATCCAATTGATCATAGAGATCTACCTAAGTTAAATAGCATACAGCTTTTATTGGCCAAAGTCAAGGTTGTGTGTTATTTAACGGGATCCTAGCCCACTAGGAAATGCGATTTCCCGAGTTCTCCACAGAGGGTTAGAGACTTGAAGAAAATAGTGGGAGGCTATTATTGAATTTGCAATTTCGTTCAGATATTTAGCCTTACGCGTCTTTCAAAATTATTTCGTCAATATTTTAATAATTAGTTGGACTAATATATTGTTATTTTGCTTGTAACAGTTTGACTGTACCCATAACATCGTTGACTTTATAGTTGGACTATAGTTGTCAAGATGACTGGCAAGGGTAATGTCCGCGACATAATCATGGGCGATAATGTCTTCAAAGGGACAAACTTTGCCGACTGGGAAATGAACCTCAAGATAGTGCTTGGGGCTGAGAGGGTGCTGTATACTATTCAGAGACCTCTCCCGCCTAAACCCACTGAGCCACTGGAGCTAGAGTTATGGAAGACTCATAGTGACGATTGTGACCAAGCTCAGTCAGTTATGCTAGCTGCAATGACCCAGCATTTCAGACGCCAGAACAGGGACTTGGATCCCTATAACATGATGGCAAGATTGCGTGATCTCCACCGCACCAACAAGCGGATGGAGAGGTACGAGCTAGTAAGGAAACTCTTCCGCTCCCGGATGACAGACGGCGCATCAGTTGAGGCCCACGGGACTCAAATGATCGCTGACATAGATGAGTTAGCCAAGATGGGCATTGTCTTGGAGGCAGAGTTGACGATTGATATGCTATTACAATCGCTACCCGATACTTGGAAACAAATCATCATCAACTATAAGTTGATGGACACTGACGACACTCTTGGAGAGTTGTTGTCCGTGCTGAAGGAGTCCGAAAAGGAACTCCTAAAGGGGAGCAAGCGCGAGGCGCATTATGCATCGACCTCTCATGCGCCAAGGGCTGGGCCCAAGGCAATTGGAGGTGCGAGGAAGAAGAAGTTCAAGAACAAGGGCAAGGGCAAGTTGACAGTGGCTTCTAGGAAGCCAAAGGACAAATCTCGCGACATCTGCCTCAACTGCGGCAAGAGGGGTCACTGGAAACGTGACTGCCGAATGGGCAAAGGGCAGAGGGAGGATATCAAGGCTGGCAAGGCTATCGCCTCTGGTATGTTTGTTTGAGATAAATATGAATACTTCTAGTTTTAAAAATTGGATTTTTGATTCTGGTTGTGGTGCTCATATTTGTACTGATGTGCAGGATCTGCAGGATAGCAGGGTGCTGGCATCGGGGGAGATGGATCTACGGGTCGGAAACGGAACACCAGTTGCTGTTTTGGCCGTAGGGACTTTTGTTTTAGAACTGCCCTCAGGGCATGTACTTAAACTTTTGAACTGTTATTTTGTACCTAGTTTAACTAGGAATATTATATCTGTATCCTTGTTAACCCAGCAGGGTTACACTTTTGTATTTAGAAACACTGGGTGTTATTTATATAAAAATGATGCAGAAATTTGCACAGCTGTTGCAAATAACGGTCTTTATATTTTGAATATAAATGAATCTCCTAAAATGACAAACAAAAGGCTCAAAAGGAGTAATCTAAAAGATGAAGCTTATATGTGGCATTGTCGTCTAGGACACATCAACAAGACTCGCATATCCACACTTTCGAAGAGTGGGTACTTGGACGAATTTGATCCCAATTCATATGACGTCTGCGAATCTTGTCTTTTAGGCAAAATGCCTAAATCACCTTTTAGCGGTAAAGGTGAACGTGCCACAGAACTGTTGGCTCTCGTTCATACTGACGTATGCGGGCCCATGTCTAGCCAGGCTAGAGGTGGATTTCACTACTTCGTAACCTTCACAGATGATGCATCTCGTTACGGTTATGTGTATCTTATGAGACACAAGTCGGAAACTTTTGAGAAATTCAAAGAGTTTCGACACGAAGTGGAGAAACAAACAGGGAAGAGTATTAAGACATTACGGTCAGACCGTGGTGGCGAATACTTAAGTTATGAGTTTCAAGATTACTTGAAAGAATATGGTATTCTTTCACAGTGGACTCCTCCTGGAACACCGCAATTAAACGGTGTGTCCGAACGGAGAAACCGCACCTTGTTGGACATGGTAAGGTCAATGATGAGTCGCACTGAGCTACCAATATCCTTCTGGGGATACGCATTAAACAGTGCTATACTTATTTTGAATAAGGTACCGTCGAAGTCTGTTGAACAGACTCCATATGAGATATGGACAGGAAGGAAACCAGGTTTCTCTTTCCTGAAGATTTGGGGATGCTGGGCATATGTTAAACGTTTGGAAGGTACCAAACTTGAACCCAAATCTGATAAATGCCTTTTCGTAGGATATCCTAGGGAAACCAAAGGATATTACTTCTATCACCCACAAGAGAACAAAGTATTTGTTGCTCTACAAGCATTTTTCCTTGAGAAGGATTTTATAAATGCAGTGGTAAGTGGGAGGAAAGTAGAACTCGATGAAGATCGTAGTGATACTGTTCCTGGCAATGAATCAACGACGGAACAAGAACAGACCGTCCGGGATGAGTCTGTACCACAAACTTCACATACACAAGGACCGCGTAGGTCGGAGAGAGTCAGAACAGTACCTGAGAGGTATGGGTTCCTGATCTCACCTCATGTAGATATTAATCTTATTGAGGATAATGAGCCGGCTACGTATGAGGAAGCGATACAAAATATCGATTCCGCTTTATGGCAAGAAGCCATGAAGTCCGAGATGGATTCCATGTACGCCAACCAAGTTTGGACACTGGTTGATGCACCAGAAGGCGTAAAGCCTATTGGATGCAGATGGATCTTCAAGAAGAAGACCGACATGGATGGCAACGTACAAACGTACAAAGCTAGGCTTGTAGCGAAGGGGTATCGTCAACAATATGGTATTGATTATGACGAAACCTTCTCACCCGTTGCCATGATTAAATCCATTCGGATAATGCTTGCAATAGCTGCATATTTCGATTACGAGATATGGCAGATGGACGTTAAAACCGCTTTCCTTAACGGAAACCTTTTGGAGGATGTTTATATGCAACAACCTGACGGTTTTATCGTACCTAGACTTGCAAACAAGGTTTGTAAGTTAAATCGATCCATTTATGGATTGAAGCAAGCATCACGGTCATGGAATCGGCGTTTTGATGAGATCATAAAAGAATATGATTTCGTGCAAAACGCAGATGACCCTTGTGTATACAAGAAGGTTAGTGGGAGAGCACTTACTTTTTTGTCCTTTATGTCGACGACGTATTGCTTATAGCAATGACATTCCCATGCTAACGTCGGTGAAAGCTTGGCATTCATTAAAATTCTCCATGAAAGATCTGGGAGAAGCAGCCTTTATTCTTGGAATAAAGATCTACCGGGATAGATCTAGAAACTGCTGGGACTCTCCCAGAGTACATACATTGATAAAGTGTTGAAGCGATTCAACATGGAACAATCCAAGAGGGGATTGGTACCGATGGTACTGAAAACAGCTTCGCTCTGGATAAACCCCGCGGAATCCCATTGGTAGTATGTCGCGTGTCTATGGGAGGCCGCATCAGGGTAGGTGTATATGGTCTTAACCTGAGACTTGCATCGCTAGTACTTGCGACAATCGGTAAACTTTGGTTTTGGTGGTTCGGGGCTTTAACTGGTTCTGTGTACGCCTCTTCTGGGTTTATCGAGAATCGTAGTGTACTGGATGTGATGTCAAGATGGAAGTATCTCTTCAGACATATGGAGATGATGATCACGCAGGATACAGAACTAGTACTCTATAAAAGGTTGCAACCGTCGGGACAATATGACAAGGTTAGGATTGTCCGATTTAAAGAGACTAGTTGTTTGATATCCGATATATGTTTCGTACGGGGCAGACACATTTCCAGCCCCAGGCCTAACATGTGATCGTCCGATACTGGATCGATGTACGCGATACTACGGTATACTACGCTTGATAAAGATCTAATATTCCAGTAAGATATTTCTGGAGAATTGGGTAGGCATGGCGCTTTGCTAGAAGCCAACCTTGTCTTGTAAATCGGTAAAAACGTAGTACGAGGTACGTACGTGTTTGGATTATCCAACGACCGTATTTACTGCCAACATATCCGGAGATCTCTTGGGTCGCTTCCTGAAGATTCACCTATGATGTTTGATTCGAACTTTCTTAATCTTGGATTAATTACGGAGAAACTTTATCTTGGATAAAATGCCTTATTAGGAGAGAGAGAGAGAGATCGATTAATTGGAATTAATCGATAAAATAATATATTCGATATATTATTAAACGAAATTAGATTTCGACGCGGAATTAAAATCGGATTTTAATTCGGGCAAACGAATTAATTTAGAATTAATTCGTTAGCGATCTGAATAGTAATTTCGCTAGGCGTAATTATTTAATTCTCGTCGCGACGGAAATGCGTTAATTCGGAATTAGCGAAATCGAGCCCGAAAGTGTTTGCGGACACATTCGTATTTTGAAACGGGTGGGATCCGCAAATCACATCGCGATATCTCATTACTTGACACGAATAGATGATGGATGTATCTAGTCACCTTTATGGGATGATACATTGTCTCTATTCTCAATGTAAGATAATGATGCCATTTAATGAATTTTTGGAGGGAAAAAGCTTTACACGTTTTTTGAAGAGTTTTTTATCTAGAAAATTCATTTTGGTATATGATGCATCATGATTGCTTTTCTTTTCTTGACTCACGTTTTTTGAAACAAAAGAGAACAAGAAAATTGAAAAGTCTCTCACTCTCCTCTCCTTCTTCTTCACGCACGCCGTGAGCTTCATCCATGGCAGAAAAATTGTTTTTCATTTCTCCATTTTGCTAGCACAACAAGGGATCAAAGGAGGTGATAGGGAAACAATCCTTGGAGCTTGGAGTACTAGAAGATTTGAAGCTTCTCACACTGTTGTTCTTGGCCGAAAACAGCCCAAAGACTTGAAGCTTCTCTCATTCTTGTTTTGGCCGCAAAACACCCACCTTGGAGGCTCAAGGATCCTCTTCATCAATTTCGTCACAAGCTTTGTAAGTATGATTCCGCCATGCTTCAAGCTTTGCATGTATGTTATTTGTATTTCTATGGCTTAATCTTTCTTTGGGACTAATTATAGAAACCAACAATGGTATCAGAGCCATGTTTAAGCATGAAATACATTAGGGTTAATTTGGGGAAAATTGATTGAAGCATGTTCTTGTGAAATTGGATGTTAAAGTATGCTTATATGTATGTTATATGATATATTACATGATCAATTTTAAGAAAAATGCATTGGATGATTTTTCCCCAAAATGTTGCTTTGGCCGAATGTGAGGTACTTCCACTGAGTTGAATTTTTTGCACGCACAAGTTCATTAGATGATTTGAGTATGCTTAAATGTATGTAACATGATATTATACATGATCAATTTTGAGAAAAATGAATTGGATGATTTTTCCCCAAAATGTTGCTTTGGCCGAATGTGTAGGTCATTCCAATGGATTGGATTTTTCATGCACAAGTTCATTAGATGACTTAAGCATGATTATATGTATAATATATGATGTAATGCATGATCAATTTTGAGAAAAATGCATTGGATGATTTTTCCCCAAAATTGTTTCTTTGACCGAAAATGGAGGTCCTTGTAATGGATTATATTTTTCTGTTTATAAGTTCATTAGATGACTTAAAAACATATACGGGATTTAGATTAGTGATTCAATTGGATTGAAAAACAAATCGAACAAAAATCCCTCTTGGCCGAATGCAAAGGCATGTTAAAGGACTTGATTTTTTGTTCAATAAATGTTGGACATATGTTTTGAACAATTGATGATTAATAAATTAAATTGATGTTTTTGAAATATTTGGTTTAAAATTAATCATGGATTTACACTTTAATTAATGAATTTTTAATTTGGAATATTAAAATTTAATTAATGGGCTTGATTGTATAATTGGGCTTGTATTATATATTTGGGCATAATGGGCTTGGTTGGGCCAAGTAGATTGAGCCAAAAGGATTGGATCCAATTGGGCTTAAATCACTCCATTAAATCCAAATATAGTAAAATGGGCTTTAATGTTTAATTGGGCCTTATGGGCTTGAAATTGATTTTATGGCATTTGAGGGTGATTCCTTATTTAGGCTTGGTAATTGGGTTTGACCCACATTGACCAAAGCCCAAGCCTTGATAAATCAATTGAAATCCCATCGGACTTTAATTAAACAACATTGGATGTTAGTTGGGCTTGGAGACCCAATTAGATTAGATTTAGAATCTAAATCTTTAAAGCACATTAAAAGTGTAAATATTTAATTTGGAATTAAATAAATTGAATTAGTATTGAATACGACTTAAATTGGATTTAACGGGTAGTTCGATATAATTCGTGAATTCGTACCTTATGTACTTATTCTCAAACGAGTTGGACTCGCACAAAATCAAACCGTTGTTTGAACATTGGATGATCACTTAAACAAAGACTAATTAATTGGATTTGATTGGTTGTATATCATGTCTTGAATGAATATATATGTATGTGATGAATGAATAGTGTATAGCGGATGGATATTAGAAGGGCAAGGGTAATTTTAGAAATTATTGTAAATTTAGAATTTATAAATTGGACCTGCGTGTCCAGCCTTATCTCTTTTATCTCTTTGTATTCTCTTCTCACCTAATTCCCCTCAATGTAAATGAGGTTTCTCTTATTGTATTATGTAATTGGGTAGAAGTAGAATATTGCTAACGGGGAGAGGAAAGGGAGTGATTTGTTCTAGGAAAAATTGTTTTATATATCCATCCGTATATCACTATTAATTTACTTTACGCACTTTATGATGTTTTAGAAGCATGCTTAAGGGTGTATGATGATGAGACCTAACAAAGATAAATAAATTGGTTGCCAATTACGCAAAAATCCCTCAATATTATATTAAGCGATTATCCTTCCATTGAATGATTCTTGTTCAAGATCCAAAATTGGCATTGGTTGTTGGCCAAAGTCAAGACCTTTGTCAATTGAGGATGTACTTGAATCATGAGAGTTTTGTTCCACATCGGTGTCTTGTCCAAGTTGTGATTTGTTGGCCAAAGTCAAGATCACTTCTTGTCCAACGACATTGATTACGAAACTTTCCTTGTCAATGGGTCCCGCTTAACCGGAATCATTAGGTTTGTTGTGCCAAAACCAAGGCCTAGATGATTCGGAGGATATGGTTAGGAAAATGTATTAGATACATTGGCATAAGTAAATATACATATGTTTTGGACTTGGATGTCCACCTAACCGGATCTAGGAATTGGATGGGATCCAATTGATCTTTGAGATCTACCTAGTTAAATAACATACAATTTGTTGGCCAAAGTCAAGATTGTGTGTTATTTGACGGGATCCTAGCCCACTAGGAAATAAGATTTCCCGAGTTCTCAACAGAGGGTTAGAGACTTGATAAAAATAGTAGGAGGCTAGTATTGAATTTGCAATTTCGTTCAGATACTTAGCCTTACGCGTCTTTCAATTTTATTTCGTCTATTATTAAAATTAGTTGGACTAATACATTGTTATTTTTTTGTAACAGTTTGACTGTACCCATTTTATCGTTAATAGATAGTTAGACTATCGTAGTTGAGATGGCAAGCAAAGGAAATGTCCGAGACATCATCATGGGTGACAATGTCTTTAAGGGGACAAACTTCGCTGATTGCGAAATGAACCTAAGGATAGTCCTTGGGGCTGAGAGGATGCTGTACACTATACAGATACCTCTCCCGACTAAGCCCACTGACCCACTTGAGCTTGAGTTATGGAAAACTCACAGCAATGATTGTGACACAGCTCAGGCTATTATGTTAGCTTCGATGACTCAGCACTTTCGTCGCCAAAATAGGGACTTGGATCCTTATAATATGATGGCTAGACTGCGAGATCTCCACCGCTCCAATAAGCGGATGGAGAGATATGAGTTGGTGAAGAAACTCTTCCACGCCTGAATGACTGAAGGCGCATCAGTTGAGGCCCACGGGGCTCAAATGATCGCCGATATTGATGAGTTGGCCAATATGGGAATAGTCTTGGAGGCTGAGCTGACCATAGATTTGATCTTACAGTCATTTCCTGATACTTGGAGACAAATCATAATCAACTATAAGTTGCTGGATACGGATGACACTCTTGGAGAGCTGTTATCCATCTTGAAGGAGTCTGAAAAAGAACTCCAAAAAGGGGGCAAGCGCGAGGCGCACTTTCCATCGACCTCTCAGAGGCCAAAGGCTGGGCCCAAAGCTACTGGAGGAGTGAGGAAGAAGAAACATAAGAAAAAGGGTAAAGGCAAGTTGACAAAAGCTTCTGGGAAGCCAAGGGACAAGTCTCAAGATGTCTGCCTCAACTGCGGCAAGAAGGGTCACTGGAAACGTGACTGCCGAATGGGCAAGGGACACAAGGAGGATATCAAGGCAGGCAAGGCACTAGCCTCTGGTATGTTTGTTATCGAGATAAATATGACTACTTCTAGTTTTAAAAATTGGATTTTTGATTCTGGTTGTGCTGCTCATATATGTACTGATTTGCAGGATCTGCAGAATAGCAGGATGCTGGCTTCATGGGAGATTGATCTACGAGTCGGAAACGGAACTCCAGTTGCTGTTTTGGTTGTAGGGACTTTTGTTTTGGAATTGCCCTCGGGGCATGTGCTTAAACTTTTGAACTGTTATTATATACCTAGTTTGACTAGGAATATCATATCTGTATCTTTGTTAACCCAGCATGGGTACACTTTTGTATTTAGAAACACTGGGTGTTATTTATATAAAAATGATGCAGAAATTTGCACTGCTGTTGCAAATAATGGCCTTTATATTTTGAATATAAATGAATCTCCTAAACATAAAATAACAAACAAAAGGCTCAAAAGGAGTAATCTAAAAGATGAAGCTTACATGTGGCATTGTCGTCTACGACACATTAACAAGACTCGCATATCCACACTTTCGAAGATGGGTACTTGGACGGATTTGATCTTAATTCATATGATGTCTGCGAATCTTGTCTTTTAGGCAAAATGCCTAAATCACATTTTAGTGGTAAAGGTGAACGTGCCACAGAACTGTTAGCCCTCGTTCATAGCGACGTATGTGGGCCCATGTCTAGCCAGGCTAGAGGTGGATATCATTACTTCGTAACCTTTACGGATGATGCATCTCGTTATGGTTATGTGTATCTAATGAGACACAAGTCGGAAACTTTTGAGAAATTCAAATAGTTTCGACACGAAGTAGAAAAAAACAAACAGGCAAGAGTATTAAGACATTACGGTCGGACCTGGTGGCGAATACTTGAGTTATGAGTTTCAAGATTACTTGAAAGAAAATGGTATTCTTTCACAGTGGACTCCTCCTGGAACACCGTAATTAAACGGTGTCTCTGAACGGAGAAACCGTACCTTGTTAGACATGGTAAGGTCCATGATGAGTCGCACTGAGCTACCCATATCCTTCTGGGGATACGCTTTGAACAGTGCAGTACTTATTTTGAATAAGGTTTCGTCAAAGTCTGTTGAACAGACTCCATATGAGATATGGACAGGGAGGAAACCAGGTTTCTCTTCCTGAAGATTGGGGATGCTGGCCATATGTTAAACGTTTGGAAGGTACCAAACTAGAACCCAAATCAGATAAATGCCTTTTCGTGGGATATCCTAAGGAAACCAAAGGATATTACTTCTATCACCCACAAGAGAACAAAGTATTGTTGCTCTACATGCATTTTTCCTTGAGAAGGAATTCCTATATGCAGTGGTAAGTGGGAGGAAAGTGGAGCTCGATGAAAATCGTAGTGATACTGTTCCTGGCAATGAATCAACGACGAAACATAAATAGACCATCCAGGATGAGTCTGTACCACAATCTTCATATACACAAGAACCGCGTAGGTCGGAGAGAGTCAGGAAGGTACCTGAGAGGTATGGGTTCCTGATCTCGCCTCATGTAGATATTAATCTTATTGAGGATAATGAACCGACTACGTATGAGGAAGCAATACAGAATATTGATTCCGTTTTATGGCAAGAAGCCATGAAGTCCGAGATGGATTCCATGTACGCCAACCAAGTTTGGACACTGGTTGATGCACCAGAAGGCGTTATGCCTATTGGATGCAGATGGATCTTCAAGAAGAAGACTGACATGGATGGCAACGTGCAAACGTACAAAGCTAGGCTTGTAGCAAAGGGGTATCGTCCACAATATGGTATTGATTATGACGAAACTTTCTCACCCGTTGCCATGATTAAATCCATTCGGATAATGCTTGCAATAGCTGCATATTTCGATTACGAGATATGGCAGATGGACGTTAAACTGCTTTCCTTAATGGAAACCTTTTGGAGGATGTTTATATGCAACAGCCTGACGGTTTTATCGTACCTAGACTTGTAAACAAGGTTTGTAAGTTAAATCGATCCATTTATGGATTGAAGTAAGCATCACGGTCATGGAATCAGCGTTTTGATGAGATCATAAAAGAATATGATTTCGTACAAAACGATGATGACCCTTGTGTATACAAGAAGGTTAGTGGGAGAGCACTGACTTTTATTGTCCTTTATGTCGACGACGTATTGCTTATAGGCAATGACATTCCCATGCTAACGTCGGTGAAAGCTTGGCTTTCATTGAAATTCTCCATGAAAGATCTGGGAGAAGCAGCCTTTATTCTGGGAATAAAGATCTACAGGGATAGATCTAGAAAGCTGCTTGGACTCTCCCAGAGTACATATATTGACAAAGTGTTGAAGCGATTCAACATGGATCAATCCAAGAAGGGATTGATGCCGATGTCACGTGGTATCCTTCTGTCTAAAGATGTGTCCTAAGACTAAAGAGAGAGAGAAACATGAGTCGGATACCGTTCGCCTCGGCAGTCGGATCGATCATGTATGCCATGATATGTACGCGACCTGATGTGTCATATGCTTTGAGCATGTGCAGTCGCTTTCAGGCCGATCCAGGTGAAGGTCACTGGATGGCAGTTAAGAATATCCTTAAGTATCTTAGACGAACTAAGGATGCTTTCTTAATTTATGGAGGTGGAGAACTTGAGGTGTCTGGGTACACCGATGCAAGTTTCCAAACCGACAAGGACGACTTCAAGTCGCAATCAGGGTACATTTTTGTTTGAATAACGGAGCAGTGAGCTGGAAATCTTCCAAGCAAGATACTGTTGCCGATTCAACAACTGAAGCGGAGTATATTGCTGTGTCAGAAGCAGCAAATGAGGCAGTTTGGATCCGAAAATTCCTAATCGGATTAGGAGTAGTTCCGTTAGCAGCTGAGCCCGTGCCATTGTATTGTGACAATAACGGGGCTATAGCACAAGCTAAGGAACCAAGGTCTCATCAACGATCCAAGCATGTTCTTCGGCGTTACCATCTGATTCGGGAGATTATACATCGTGGCGATGTAAAGGTCGAGAAGGTCGCATCATATGACAACATTGCAGATCTGCTGACGAAGGCTGTTCTTCAGCAAGTGTTTGAACGACATATACATAGTTCAGGTATTAGATGCTTGAGTGACTGGCTATAGGCCAAGTGAGAGATTGTTAGACATTATGACCCATAGCGTCACTATTTTGTAAATGATATTGTATTATTGTACAAAATTAACTATGTGATCATGAAATTGCCTTTTGCCGTTTTGTAAATTATTTACTTTGATATATTGATGGCAAAAGTCCATATGATTAGTTCCGTATTGAGATGATATGAGACAGTATCAATATAAAAGGTTTAATCATTAAATATCCCTAGTCGGAGTATTATCGAGATCGGACATCGATAATGCGGAATAGACTAGTATTGCACTTGTGCGAGTTGTGATGGCACAACGGCATAGTTCTCATATATTTAAGTATTGGATACTTATGCAAGTGCGATAGGAGGTTGTGTTTTACCGATGGTACCGAAAACAGCTTCGCTCTGGATAGACCCCGCGGAATCCCATTGGTAGTATGTCTGCGTGTCTATGGGAGGCCGCATCAGGGTAGGTGTATATGGTCTTAACCTGAGACTTGCATCGCTAGTACTTGCGACAATCGGTAAACTTTGGTTTTGGTGGTTCGGGGCTTTAACCGGTTCCGTGTACGCCTCTTCTGGGTTTATCGAGAATCGTAGTGTACTGGATGCGATGTCAAGATGGAAGTATCACTTCAGACATATGGAGATGATGATCACGTAGGATACAGAACTAGTACTCTATAAAAGGTTGCAACCGTCGGGACAATATGACAAGGTCAGGATTGTCCGATTTAAAGAGACTAGTTGTTTGATATCCGATATATGTTTCGTACGGGGCAGACACATTTCCAGCCCCAGGCCTAACATGTGATCGTCCGATACTGGATCGATGTACGCGATACTACGGTATACTACGCTTGATAAAGATCTAATATTCCAGTAAGAATATTTCTGGAGAATTGGGTAGGCATGGCGCTTTGCTAGAAGCCAACCTTGTCTTGTAAATCGGTAAAAACGTAGTACGAGGTACGTACGTGTTTGGATTATCCAACGACCGTATTTACTGCCAACATCATAGGTGAATCTTCAGGAAGCGACCCAAGAGATCTCCTACATACTAGGATCACATCCAACATGTTTTTACATGCTCTAACAAGCCACAAAAAAATAAATATTTTTGGTCTTTTTCAATTTATATTTTTTTTTCAGTTTTTTAACACAAAAGAAAACTATAAAGACACAAAACGGCTTGTCAACATCCAATGGTACGCGGAACTGTATCCCGAGTACAGATCATACTACCATCCATTCGGAATCGGCTATGAAATTTATGTCCGGGTTTCCATCCTATATACCAAGGGACATATAACAAAAACAAAACGCACACACCCATATGCAGTGAAACAAAAATAAACGTGCAAAAACATAAAACAAACGCACACACACACATGCAATGGGAAGAGAAATGCAACTTCTAAGAAAAGTGACACCGAGGTGCACTCTCATCATTCCCATCTAGGCATTGAGAAGTATATGGGAAGTCATCTTGCTTCCTCACCCAAACTCTCTTAGGAAACTCTTCCACTTGAGAGTTCTTAGTCAATACAACAAGTTTCTCACTAAGGGATTCTGTCAGTTTTGTTAGCACAGAAACCTGAGAAACTAGATTTGAAGATTCAAATATAGATGAAATAGTTCTAGGCCTTTTCTTGTATCTATGCAACAAGAAGCACTGTGGCCTAATATGTACTGCCTTGCCACAGTGATGGCATACAGGCACAAACCTCAGATGAGATCGAGGTTTACCCACCACGCCTCTAGATCGAGGTTGGGTCATATGACGATGAATCACATGACTGCATGCAACAAGCTTTTTGCCTAAGTCATGTTTAAGATCGATAGACACAACTCTAAATGATGATGCCTTATCGTAATTAGGTTAATACTAATCTCTAACATGCGGTCTAATTTTTTATTCCCAATAGAAAATGCAGACAGTTGGGTTCTAGCATATTCAAGTTCGTTTCTAAAATTTTGTCTCTATCAACTAGATATTTATTCCTCTCATCGAGGTCATCAATCATCACATGGCTGTGTTCAAACTTAGCTTGAGTTTCATTCTTTTCTAAGTCTGCTTCCATCAACCTCTTATTGACCTCTATATTCTCCTTCTTGATAGCTAGACTCTCATTCAACAGTTCAACATAAGCTACCTGAAGACTATCCTCATCTACAGACTCATTGTGAGAGAAATCAGATCTAGCATCTTCATCACTAACTGTATCCTCTCTCTCACCAGACATACTAGCCGCAAAAACTATAAAATTACTATTTTCTTTAGGAGACTCATCAGAAGTATAGCCACCTTCTGAATCACTGACCATACCCTTCACACTCATGGCATTGAATATCACGGGGTTTGTTATCCCTATTCTCTCTTGACTCTCTCATACTATGCCTACTCTCTCTAAGCATATCATCCATATCCATATCACTGCTATGACCACTATTCTTAAGCTTAAGAAATTTCTTAAACCTTTTTGCAAACATGGCAAGATCCTGGTCCATGAGGTTATCATCATCATCACTCAACGGATCATGAACAACTTCCTTCACGATTTTCATCGCTATAGTTTTTGGCTTTTTATAACCAGTAAGTTTCTTTTCATAAACCTGCAGTTTTCCTATGAGGTCATCTAATTTAAGCAGATCAAAGTCATTACTCTCCTCGATGGCGGTGATCTTGGTTAGGAACTTATCAGACATGGATCTAAGGATTTTCCTAACTATCCTACTGGTAGAGATAGTCTCACCTATGTTAAAGCTTGAGTTAATGATATCGTTAATCTCAGTGTAGAATTCATCAAAGGTCTCATCATCCTTCATTATGGCGACCTCAAACCTAGTAGTAAGATCCTGAAGTCTATTATTTTTAACAGATAGTGTGCCCTCATGCACAGTTTGTAGGATGTCCCAAGCATCATTGGTTATCTCACACATAGAGATTCTCCTAAATTCAGCTGAGCATACATCATCATGAATGGCATTAATTGCCTTGTTGTTCCTATTGCTATCATCAAATTCATCATTGGTCCAGGTCAGTTTATCTTTAGGGGAAGAGACCTCATCAACCATAACTACGGGAGGTTTCCACCCGTATTCTATAGACCCTATCATCTAAGGACTTAAGTAATGCTCTTATAAGAACTTTCCAATGCAAATATTCAGTCCTATCAAAGAATTAGGGACAATTTAAAAGTTGGCTTCTTTCCATAGCTAACGAGTCAAGGATCGAGTTCAGACTCTGATACCAATTGAAAGTTCGTGATTGTCCAAGGTTCTGACCCTATGCAGAATTTATCACAATTAACTAAGACAAGTCATAATTAATGTGTCTATGGATTAATCAACAAGAAACCTTATTCTAACAAATATTCAATCAACGCAAATTAATAATGTAGAAAATATAACAACACCACAAATCAACACAAGTTATTTTGGTAACGAAGTGAAAAACTCGTACGAGTAAAAAACCACTCCGGGTATCTCGGCTACTAGCTCAAAATCCACTATATAAGGAAAAAAAACTTACAGCGATGGTAAGAGACCTATGGTGGCAACTCCACCAACTCTAGTACCTCTAAAATGCAAGAACCCGAAGAACTCCTCGAGCCCGTACCCCACGGTTTTCTTCAGAACCTCTGAAGTCTCTTAGCGGATCAACTCTGCAACTTTGAACGCCGAAACTCTGACTACCAATCTTCCTCCTTGAGAATTCTGAAAGTTTAGGAATTTGGTTTGTTTGTATTGATGGTAAATCAAAGAAAGAACTCACCAAAACAAAGAAGACAATAGACTAAAAAGAGTATTCAAGGTGAGAACAAGAAGGTTGAAAAACTATGAAGGTTTTTAGGCTCAAGATATTATGTTTCCAACACTTGTGAAGGTGGCTCAGTGTTTGTTATATAGGTAGGGCAAAAGAAAAGGTTTTCTAGTGTTATTTTGGGTGAAAAACGTGTCTAAAATAACCTACTTACGCAGAGACGTTCGAACGCATTTCAAATGCAACTCAAACGCAAAGTTTCTGCCTCAAAACATTCAAACGCAAATACGAAAGCCACAAGAACGCAGGTCACAGACTGGTTTTCAGGGGCAATTTAAAACGCTTGTATCTTTATATTCCCTTAGCCAAATCATACGTTCTTTATATGTACACAATCTTCTTTGAGTCTAATTTCTAATGCAAATGACCTCATCTCAATTTGAGCTCTAAATCTTCTAGAATATTCAAAAGAGTGAACATCGATCGGATAACTCCCTCAGATTTTGTCCAAATACTTGTCCAATTGCTCCGAGATCTTCAAGACTTATTACAACTCAATTGAACTTGTTTTGTTACGGAAATTGACAATAAAAATGGAACTAACAATCAGGACTCTAATTTCTTAAGTTTTTTTTTTTAAAAAAAATGGTACTACCTATCATCGATCTTATCCTAGCACATACCAACAAAATAGGAGAGTTGAAAGAAAACACATACATATCCTATATAATGTTTTTACTCTTCTCATATCTTCTTAATGTCCTAAACTTTTCTAGGGAGAAATTGCTCTTATTGCTACATATACCATTAACAGAGTTTATTCTCCAGTTATTCATAATCAATCACTTTATGAACGACTTTATGGAAACTCTCTTAAATATAACCTTATTAAGGTATTTAGTTGTGTCTATTTTGTTCTCCTTCAGCCTCATTAATGCACAAAACTAGAACCTTGAGGTCGTTTATATTGTCTATTAAGATATGGATTGAGTATAAGGGTTATAGGTATTGAGATCCTATCTCTAATCGTCTTTGTATATTTCATCATGTCACATTCTAGGAAAATTAAATATTCTCATATGTCTCCAAGTTTCACCATATAACTTCTTCGCCCAATATACTTTTTACATGTAGCTCTATTGATTTATTTCCAGATTATGATATTTGTGTGCCTCAGACAGATGATTATGATATTATTACAGTCGATCCCAAATTGTCTACACCGTCTGACGGATCTACACTGACACCTCTAGTACTCTTATGCCTTCTTCAGGTAATCCTCATCCCCTTCGTCGTTCTACTAGGGTGAAATAACTTCATGTTAAACTTAGATATTTTTATTATTTTTCCATTACTCTCACTCTATATATACCTCAATTTTACTCTGAGACTAGTTATAACCCTATTTGGTAATTAGTTATGGTTAAAGAATTACAAGCTTTTGAAAAAATCCAAACATGTGATTTAGTTGATCTTCCACCGGACAATACTGCGATTGGGTTTAAATCGGTCTATAAAATTAAGATAAAAATAAAAAATAACTATTGAGCACTATAAGGCTCGCCTTATTGCAAAGGGATTTTCTCAAGCATTTGAGATTGATTGTAAAGAGACATTTTCCCATGTTACCCATCTTACATCAGTCCATAACGGCGTAGCTTATTAGTTGTTGCAGCTTCTCATCAGTGGACATTCTTAATGGTGACATATCCAAAGAAGTTTACATGAAACCTCTACCTAGCCATCATTATCCTCCTCACAAAGTTTGTAAACTGCATAATGCATTTAATGGTCTTAAACAGACTTTTCATATATGGTTTGAGAAGTTCAGCACCATTGTTTATCAACTTGGGTTCACATCCAGTGCTTACGATTCGACCTTTTTTATTC
Organism: Zanthoxylum bungeanum; assembly: GCA_019454045.1. Classification (NCBI taxonomy): domain Eukaryota; kingdom Viridiplantae; phylum Streptophyta; class Magnoliopsida; order Sapindales; family Rutaceae; genus Zanthoxylum; species Zanthoxylum bungeanum. The sequence goes on along the minus strand of SKCR01039082.1, from coordinate 97,714 downwards.
GGCAGATAAATTATGATTATATCAGTCCCCATCTTTATAGGATGATATGATTATCATTAGGGATGATATATATGTTATTTCTGATCTTAAGACATCTCTTCAGCACCATCTTGAGATGAAATATCTTGGTCATCTTAACTACTTTCTTGGCCTCAATGTACTTTTTTTATAAGACTGGTTATTATTTTTCTCAGGCTAAGTATGCCTCTGATCTCCTTACTCGGGTAGGGTTGACAGACAGTAAAATCACCTCTACAGTGACAGATGATACTCATCTTCCTGATGTTATTATATGCAGACGGTTAGTTGGTAGCTTGGTCTTTTTTATTCGGCAGATAAATTATGATTGTTAGTAAGTTTATGTTAGCACCCCGTTTTGCTCATTATGATGTCGTTTCTCGCTCGAGTACTGAATCTGAATACCGTGTTGTTGCCGATGCTACCTAAGAAATCATTTGGCTTCCCTAGCTCCCCGACGATATGGGAGTTCCACACTCTAGTGCTACACCTCTCAACTGTGATAATAAAAGTGCCATTTACATTGCTCATAGAACTGATTGTCATTTTGTACGTCAACGTATCACTTAAAAAACTGTTCGACTTCATGAAATCTCATCTAAAGATTAGCCTACTGACTTTTTTACCAAGCCTCAACTTCTCGGACGATTTCATGAGATAGTTTCCAAACTCAAGCTTGCTTTTATTCCACAAGCTTGAGTTTGAGGAAGTGTTAAGGAAATAAAATCGAATTTCAATCTCCACTTCATTACGGAAAATCAATTATGAAGATTACCATTTTAGAATTATTATGATTTTTCATTTTTGTACATTATTGTTAATATTTATTTCCTTATTTAGTTTTTACATTACCTATATAATGATTACAATACTGTAAATACAGTTTAGATTGAAATAAAAATACTTATTCAGTCCAATCCCCAACATTAATATTTCAGAAAAAATAAAAATTAAACAAATAAAAATAAATTTTATGTTTGATTTTTCAAAGAAAATATCAATAGCGACATTTCCAATTAAGAATATCCATTTTATAATGAAACGAAATTGTGTTTGTTAACATTAGAGATTGTAAAATTTTGAAAAACCGTATTAACATTGTGCTTGAGTGTAAAATTGAATTTTTGTTAAGAGTTTTTATGTATAAGATGTTGTAAATTCTTCAAATCTTTAAATATTATTGTTTGGATGGAGGAGGGACATGTCCCTTGGATGGTACCCTATAGGGAAATGTCCTCAAATTGTGTATAACATGGTTCTATACTCCAAGGGATGTATGGGAGGGGTACAACCCTTTGGAGGATTGCACCCCAACCCAAAGGGTGCCCCTAAAACACCATTCCATGCCTTTATAAGGAGGCCTCCATGTTCATTCTCAAAAAGAGGAAATCAATCCAAATTCATCCTAAATAAAAAAGAGTCTCATAATTTCATTTTTGAGTCGAGAGAGTGTTCCTCCATTTCCAAGTTCAAGATCTTATTAAGGAGTGCCCCTTGAACAAGAGGAATCCGAGTTATCCTGGGAGAACATTAGCCACAAAACCCATAGAGTACCGAGACGGGGCTAATAAGTTCTTAAGGACAGAGATCTATCTCGACTTGGACTATAAATTTCGTCATTTCCAGGTTTTTCATTATATTTAATGTTTTAGGGTTTTTTGCATTGTTTGGTTGAGTTTTCTGGTTCTGATCTGTTTAAATGCATGTTGGTTTTTGTTTAATGACACAAATCCACTAACAATCTTAATAACTTATTATTTTAGTGTTTTTAGATAGAAATTCGCATGCTTAGATAAGGAAATTTTCTGGAAAATATCATCTGTGCATGAAAAATACGTAAGGGCAAGGCCAAAATCTGAAATTTTGTAAGAACATTCGAACGCGTCTTCAAACGCAACTCGAACGCAAGCCTTCTGCCTAAGAATGTTCGAACGCATCTTCAAACGCAAATCTAACGCAAACCCTCTGACTTAAAACGTTCGAACGCGTCTTAAATGCAACATGAACGTAAACTCTCTGGAATACTCTGTTCGAACGTATTTTTTGACGCCACACGAACGTAAACTCTCTGGAATATTCCATTTGAACGTGTTCTCAAACGCTCCACAAAAGTGCACACACTGGACAGTCTCGTTCGGACGTAGATATGAATGTGACACTAACGAATTGTTTATAAATTGAATAGACTTAGATTAATTTAAGTAATCATAATATTAACTTAGTAAATCATATACTGAATCACAATAATCTTAGTAGTATAGATTTAAGTTATTATTAGGGTGTTCAATTATCACAAGTATACACAAAGTGATAAAGTTGAAAATTAATTGTATGTTGCATACTTGGGTGAGAATTTAAAGTGTAATCATACACAAGTAATTCCATCAAATCTTGATTGACACATACACATATATCTACACATATTGAAAATTGTATTGTAAAATTAAAATTGTATTACTAAGTTTTGAATCGCTAAGAGATTCTATTGAGAAAGTGTTTAAACTATTTTGTAAAGAACATGGTGTTCTTGTATAAAATTAACTATGTGACAAAGGAAATTGCTTTTTTATCATTTGTAATTGGATTACCTGGATATATAAATGATAAAAGTCCATATGATTAGTACTGAATTAATAAGATATGAGACAGTATTATGTTGGGTTTCTCTAAGGTCCCAAGGATAATTTTAATCATATAAACATGTGTGAATACTCAATGAAGAATGGCGGAATCATACTCACATTGAACGACTTTTGCGACGCGAGGAACGACAAAAAATCTTCAAGCTTTGGCTCCTTGAACTCTCGGCTTTAGGCTCCATTTTTGGCCATGGTGTCCTCCAAGCTCCAAGCTTTGGTTGTGTATTCCATGCTCACGAAATTAGTTCCCTATCACCTTAGAATGACCCCTTTGTGTGCTAGCACTCTTGATTTTGTAACAAAATCATCACTTTGCTTCTACCATGCTCACGACATTTTGAAGAACAAAAGGGAGAAAGAATTTGGCGCTTGGCCGAATACATGGGAGAGAAAGAGATGAGATGTATTTCTTATTTTTTTTTCCAAAAACAATAAGAAAAATCTATTACCAAAATTTGGTATTAGCCTTTCAAAAAGTCAACCAAAGTTTTGGCTCCAAATTTGCATTAAATGCTTTCCAACTACCACCATCAATCACAAGTGACATGTTGTCACATCACTCAAAGTGACTAGACATCACATCAATCGATTGACTAGTGATTTGACGCAAGATGTGACTTGTGGGCCGCACTTAAATTCTCAATACGAGTGCGCCCGCAAACACTCCCGGGCTCGGGTTCGCTAATTCCAAATGAACGAATTTTCCGTTGAGACGTAATTAAATAATTATGCATAGCAAAATCACTATTCACATCGCTAACGAATTAATTCTAAATTAACTCGTTCGCCCAAATTAAAATCTAATTTCAATTCCGCGTCGAAATCCAATTTCGTATAATATATCGAATATATTATTTTATCGATTAATTCCAAATTAATCGTTCTCTCTCTTTAATTAATATTTTATCCGAGATAAAATATCTCCTCAATTAATCCCAGATTAATTTTATCTCTCTCATTAATTAATCTAAGATTAATAAAGTGCGAGTCATACGTCATCGGAGAATCTTCAGGAAGCGACCCATGAGATCCCCGGATATGTTGGCAGTAAATCCAGTCGTCGGACTATCCGAACACGTAAGTACCTAGTACTACGTTTGTACCGATTTACAAGACAATGTTGGCTTCTAGCAAAGTGCCATGCCTACCCAATTCTCCAGAAATATCCTTACATGAATATGTGATCTATATTAGGCGTAGTATACGTAGTATTGCGTATTTCGATCCAGTATCGGATGTCACATGCTAGGCCTGGGGCTGGAAATGTGTCTGCCCCGTACGAAACACATATCCGATCTCTGGTAACTAGTCTCTATAATCGGATAAACATGACCTAGTCATAATATCCCGATAGCTGCAACATATAAGAGAACGAGTTCCGTATCCTACGTGATCATCATCTCCACTATTACTGGAGTGATACTTCCATCTCGACATCACACCCAATACACTACGATTCTCAATATACCCATAAGAGGCGTACACAGAACCTGTTAAAGCCCTGGACGACCAAAACCAAAGTACATTGATTGTCGCAAGTATTAGCGGTGCAAGTCTCAGGTTAAGACCAAATACATCTACCCTGATTCGGACATCCATAGACATATAGTAATACTACCAATGGAATTCCGAGGGGTCTATCCAGAGCGAAGCTGTTTTCGGTACCATCGGTAAAACACAACCTCCTACTACACTTGCATGAGTATCTAATACCCAAATATATGAGAACTATGTCGTTATGCCCTCACAACGCGCACAAATGTAATACTAGTCTATTCCGCATTATCGATGTCCAATCTCGATAATACTACGACTAGGGATATTTAATGATTAAACCTTTATGGATTGATACTGTCTCATATCATCTCAATCCAGGAACTAATCATATGGACCTTTCATCATTTATACATCTTGGTGATCTAATCACAAATGATAAAAGAGCAATTTCCTTTGTCACATAGTTAATTTGTACAACAACACCATGATATGTACAAATAGTGACGCTATGGGTCTTAACTGTCCAACAATCTCCCACTTGGCCTATTGCCAGTCACTCAAGTGTCCTACACCCGAACTATGTAGGGTTCGCTCAAACTTCTGCTGAGATAATGCTATCGTCAGCGGATTTGCATGATTATCATCTGATGCGATTTATACGATCATCACATCGCCACGATGTATAATCCAAACGAATCAGATGAATAATCGAAGTATGTATCTGGATCGTTGATGAGACCATTAATTCTTTAGCATGTGCCGTAGCCTAGCTCAGCTGCTAACAGAACTATATCTAATCTAATTAGATTATTATTGATCCAAAAGGCTTCTATTGCTGCCTCAGCTGCAACAATAACCCGCTTTTGTTGTTTATTCGGTAACAGTATCTTGCTAGTAAGATTTCCAGCTCACTGTTTTGTTATTCAAACTATATAGTACCATTTTATAACTGGTAGTCGTTATATCGGTTAGGAAACTTGCAATAGTGATCCCAGTCACTTCAAGTTCTCTTTCTCCATAGTATAAGACAGCATCTTTAGTTCCCCTAAGATACTAAATGATGTTCTTAACATCAATCCAATGACTATCACTTGGATTGGCCTGATTGTGAATCCATGTGCTCAAAGCATATGAGACACCAGGTCAAGTACATTTTCAATGTATGAGTTCTCGGAGAGTACCAACAACTTTAAATCTCTCCCAGTAGATCTTTATTCTTAGAATAAAGGTTGTTTCTCCCAAGAATTCTACGGAGAATTTTCTTGAAAGCCAAGCTTTCACCGATTATATTTATAGGAATATCATTTCCAAGAAATGACATGTCATCATTACTTAGGACATTCACTGTCAGTGCGCTCCCACTAACCTCCTTATATACACAAGAATCATTTTCGTTTTGAATTAAATCATATTCCATTATGATTACATCAAAACGATAGTTCCAAGAACCCTATGCTTGCTACAATCCATCCATGGATCGAATAACTTGCAAACCTTGTTTGCTTGTTTTGGTATGACAAAACCATCAGGATGTTGTAAACATCCTCCAAAAGGTTTCCGTTAAGGAAAGTGATTTTGGCGTTACAGCTGCCATATTTCATGAATGAAACATGCAGCATCAGCAAGCATTATCCAAATGGATTTACCGTGGCAACCGGTAAAAGGTTTCGTCGTAATCTACATAATGTTGATAACGATACCATTTCGCTACAAGCATAGCTTAGTACGTTTGTATGTTGTCTTCCATGTATGTCTTCCTTGAAGACTTATAGTACCAATAGGCACAATGCCTTGTGGTACATCAACTAGTATTCAAACTTAGTTGGTATACATGGAATCCATTTTGGATGTCATGGCACTTTGCCATAATAGGGAGTCGATACCTTGTATCACTTCCTCATACGTAGTTAGTTCGTATTCCTCAATAAGATTGACATCTTTATGAGGTGAGATCAGAAACCCATACCCCATGTTGTTTTCTGACTCTCTCCGACATACGCGGTTCTTGTGTATTCAAAGATTATTAGAGTTTCATCCTTGATGAACTATTTGTGTTCCATTAAGGAATTGGTGCCTGGAAAAGTATTACTCCGATTTTCATCGAGTTTTACTATCCTCCCACTTACCACTGCATATAGGTATTCCTCTTAGGAAAATCGCATGGTGAGTAACAATTAAATTGTTCTCTTGTGAGATGTATAAGTACTATACTTTGGTTTCCCTAGGATAACCCACAACTTAGGCACTTATCCGATTTGGGTTTTAGTTTGGTATCATCCAAACATATGTCAAGCATTCCCAAATCATCAGGAATGAGAAAACCCAGTTTCTTTCCTGTTCACATCTAATATGAAGTCTATCAAACAGATTTTTTTATGGAACCTTATTCAAAATAAGTTCTGCACTGTTTATGTGTATCCGTTGAAGGAAATTGTAGCTCAGAGCGACTCATGATTAACCTTATCATGTCCATAAAAATTCAATTTCTCAGTTCGGACACACCGTAAGATTGACGTGTTCCGGGAGGAGTCCTCATTGAAAGAATACTATACTCTTTCAAGTATTAGAGAAACTTATTGCTTAAGTATTTTCATCACGGTCTAACCGTGATGGTTTTACACTTTAGCCGATTATGTTTGTCTATTTCGTGTCGAAACTCTAAAAGTTTCCGATTTGTGTTTCAAAGGAAACATATAACCATAACGCGATGCCACATCCGTAAGGGTCATGAAACATTTATATCCACCTCTAGCCTAGCTAGATATGGGCTCACTTGTTTCACTATGAACTAGGGCTAACAGATCGGTGGCACTTGCACTTTTACGAAGTAAATGTGTTTTAGGCACTTTGCCCAATAAACTAGATTCGTAGACATTTTTGAATGGAATCAAATCTGTCCTAGTACCCACTCTTCGAAAGTGTGGATATACGAGTCTTGTTAATTGTGTCCCATACAACAATGCCACAATTAAGTTTCAACTGATTTACTCAGTTTGAGCTATTTGTTTGTCATGTTATATGTTTGAGATTCTTTTATATTCAAAATATAAATATTGTTATTCACATCTAATGTGTTTATCTCAATATCATCTTTATATAATAAAACACTTTAGTGTTCTAGAATATAAAGGTATATCCGCAACGGATTATACTCTGATATAGAGATAATGTTTCTAGTCAAACTAGTTACATTGTAACAGTTTCCTAATTTAAGTACACATCGAAGGGTAATTCCTAAACTTAGGTCTCTACGGTTAAAACAGCGATTGTCGTCCCGTTTCCTATTCGTAGATAAATCTCTACTGAAGTCAGTATCCTGCTAAACAACAGATTCTGCACACCAGTATATATTTATGTACCACATTTAGTATCTAAAATCTAATTTTAATACTAGTAGTGAACATATTTATGACTAACATATTTGAAGTCAGAGCCTTGCCCGTCTTCAATTCCTTTATGTCTGCCTTGTCCATACGGCAGTCACGCTTCCGTGTCCCCGTTTGCCACAATTAAGGCAGACATTTTGGGATATGTCATTTATCTTCCCAAAAGATTATAATGACTTTACCTTTGCCATTTTCCACACCCCAGAAGCCTTTGGCCAAGCCTTGGTCTTCCGGAATGTCGAAGTAAGGTGCGCGCCTTGCGCTTCTTGCCTTATTACAAACTTTGGCTTTGACTCCTTGAGTATAGCCATTAACTTTCCAAGAGTTTACTTTTGCAATTTAGTACTTCGAAGATCTAAAAATAGATGTACGAAGATCCTTCAATTTTATTATCATACTTCAAGGATCTAATCCTTAGTTCTGATTAAGAAATTAAGGACTCTATTTGGCAAGCATCACGGATTAAGCACTAAAGTTATCATCACATGAATATTCCAAATATCATGCTCTACTATTTGCTTAACTCCGGGCTTAGGCCTAATATGTTATTTTATCAAATAAAGTAACTTATTAGTTTCCAGGACCATCCTGATATTTTATTCCCAATTTGAAAATTAAAGCTGTTTAAATACATTTTCACCCAGGATTATGTGTTAAACACTAATCTTTCAATTTTATCTTGATTCTAATAGTCCAACTATTTAATCAACGATTTTAGGTACTATTTATTATAATGATTACTATAGTCCAACTATATAATCAACTATAATTTAATTGGTTAAATTCAATTATATTGATTACTATAATCCAATTATAAAATCAACTATAATTTAAATAGTTTGAATACAGTCCAACTATTTATTAAAACAACATTAATTATTAGTCCAACTAATAAATTAATTTATTCGACGAAATAATTTGAAATGAGCGCATATGGCAAGTTACTAAACGAATATTGCAAATTTAATACTTGCCTCCCACTATTTTTCGGTGAGCCTCTAACCCTCTGTGGAGTACTCGGGAAACCTTGTTTCCTAGTGGGCTAGGATCCCGTTAAATAACATACAATATTGACTTTGGCCAACAAATTGTATGATAATTAACTAGGTAGATCTCTAAGATCAATTGGATCCCATCCAATTCCTAGATCCAGTAGGTGGACATCCAAGTCCGAAACATATATCCTATATATGTCAATATATCCAATATATTGCCTAATCTTTTTCCTTTGAATCAATTAAGCCTTGGCTTTGGCACAACAAACTTAATGATCTCAGTTAAGCGGAACCCATTGACCATGGAAAGCTTCGTAATCAATGTCGATGGACAAGAAGTGATCTTGACTTTGGCCAACAAATCACAACTTGGACAAGACACCAATATGGAACAAAGCCTTCATGATTCAAACACATCCTCGACGGACAAAGGTCTTGACTTTGGCCAACAAACCAATGCCAGTCTTGGATCTTGAGTAAGAATCACTCAATGGAAGGAAAAACGCTTAATATTTTGTGAGGGTTTTTCGCGTGCAATTGGCAACCAATTAATTATCTTTGTTAAGGTCTCATCATCATACACCCTTAAACATGCATTCTAAACACATAATAAGGCGCATATAAATAAATAATAATGATATGCGGATGGATACTTAACACATTGTTCCTAGAACAAATCTCTCCATTTCCTCTCTCCCGCTAGCACAAGTATTACTTCTACCTGTTACATAACACTTCTAAAGAAACCTCATTTACATTGAGGGGAATAGGTGAGAAGAGAAATACATAGAGTAAGGAGGTAATAGGCTGGACACGCAGGTCTAATTTAATAAATTCTAAATTTATTACAATAATTTCCAAAATTGCCCCACCCATCTAATATCCATCCGATATACATTATTCATGCATCGCAACCATGTATTCACACAAGCATGTTATCAATCAATCTAATCCAATTAATTAATCTGAATATTAATGACCATCCAATGTTCAAACAACGATTTGATTTTGCGCGAGTCAAACTCGTTTTGCGAATAAGTACTCAAAGTACGAATTCTTGAATTAAATTAAACTACAACATTAAATCCAATTTAATATGTATTTAATACTAATTCACTATTTAATTCCAAATTAAATATTACACTTTATTAACGAACCTATACGACTTAGATTCCAAATCTAATCATTACGGGTCTCAAAGCCCGATTAACATCCAATGTTAATTTAAATAAAGTCCAATGGGCTTTCAATTAATTTCTTAAGGCATGGACTTTTGGTCAACATGGGTCAAACCCAATTACCAAAGCCCATTTAAGGAATCACCCTTATTTGCCTAGAAACCAATTTAGGCCCATTAGGCCCTATTAATATATTAAGATCCATTAGTAATAATTGGACTTTATGGATATGGTTTTGGGCCCAATTGGATCTAACCAATTTAGCCTAAACCCATCTTGGTAAAACCAAGCCCATTAAAGCCCAATTACAACTTTACAAGCCCAATTTCCAAAATATGCCCAATTAATTAAATTACCAAATTCCAAATTTTATAACTCAATTAACCAAAGTGTATTGTCATAATTAATTACCCAAATTAACATTTCCAAAACACAAATTTGTACAATTAATTATGCTCATTAACATCAAAACATGTCCAACACATTTTAATCAAAAATCAAACCCATTTCATGCTTACTAGTCTCGGCAATGGTAATGATTTCTTTGTCCGATTCAGTTTTAATCCAATCAAATCCAATTCAACATTACCAAATTGATTTCAAGTCATCCAATGAATCAAAATTCAAAAATACCAAGACATTTAGGGCATAGTGAAGATTCGGCCAAGCCATCCAATATTGGGGAAAATTGTTCCAAATCAATTTTCATGAAATTGATCAAATCCAACTTCAATTAAACATCATTCAAGCATACTCAATCAATTAATTTTATCAAATCATGCTCAAAATCAATTTACCCAATTTTAACCCTAAGTTCAAGTTTCATGCTCAATAGGCTCTGATACCATTGTTGGGTTTCTCTAAGGTCCCAAGGATCATTTTAATCATATAAACATGTGTGAATACTCAATGAAGAATGGCAGAATCATACTCACATTGAACGACTTTTACGACGCGAGGAACGACAAAAAATCTTCAAGCTTTGGCACCTTGAACTCTCGGCTTTATGCTCCATTTTTGTCCTCCATTTTCGCCATGGTGTCCTCCAAGCTCCAAGCTTTGGTTGTGCATTCCATGCTCACGAAATTAGTTCCCTATCACCTTATGATGACCCATTTGTGTGCTAGCACTCTTGATTTTGCAACAAAATCATCACTTTGCTTCTACCATGCTCACTGCATTTTGAAGAACAAAAGGGAGAAAGAATTTGGCCCTTGGCCGAATACATGGGAAAGAAAGAGATGAGATGTATTTCTTATTTTGTTTTCCAAAAACAATAATAAAAATCTATTACCAAAATTTGGTATTAGCCTTTCAAAAAGTCAACCAAAGTTTTAGCTCCAAATTTGCATTAAATGCTTTCCAACTACCACCATCAATCACAAGTGACATGTTGTAACACTCAAAGTGACTAGACATCACATCAATCGATTGACTAGTGATTTGACGCTAGATGTGACTTTTGGGCCGCACTTAAATTCACAATGTGAGTGCGCCCGCAAACACTCCCGGGCTCGGGTTCGCTAATTCCAAATTAACGAATTTTCTGCTGCGACGTAATTAAATAATTATACCTAGCAAAATCACTATTCACATCGCTAACGAATTAATTCTAAATTAACTCGTTCGCCCGAATTAAAATCTAATTTCAATTTCGCGTCGAAATCCAATTTCGTATAATATATCGAATATATTATTTTATCGATTAATTCCAAATTAATCGTTCTTTCTCTTTAATTAATATTTTATCCCAGATAAAATATCTCCTCAATTAATCCCAGATTAATTTTATCTCTCTCATTAATTAATCTCAGATTAATAAAGTGCGAGTCATACGTTATCGGTGAATCTTCGGGAAGCGACCCATGAGATCCCCGGATATGTTGGCAGTAAATCCAGTCGTCGGACTATCCGAAAACGTAAGTACCTAGTACTATGTTTGTACCGATTTACAAGACAAGGTTGGCATCTAGCAAATCGCCATGCCTACCCAATTCTCCAGAAATATCCTTACAGGAATATGTGATATATATCAGGCGTAGTATACGTAGTATTGCGTATTTCGATCCAGTATCGGATGTCACGTGCTAGGCCTGGGGCTGGAAATGTGTCTGTCCCGTACGAAACACATATCCAATCTCTGGTAACTAGTCTCTATAATCGGATAAACATGACCTAGTCATAATATCCCGATAGCTGCAACATATAAGAGAACGAGTTCCGTATCCTACGTGATCATCATCTCCACTATTACTGGAGTGATACTTCCATCTCGACATCACACCCAATACACTACGATTCTCAATATACCCAGAAGAGGCGTACACAGAACCTGTTAAAGCCCTGGACGACCAAAACCAAAGTACAATGATTGTCGCAAGTATTAGCGGTGCAAGTCTCAGGTTAAGACCAAATACACCTAGCCTGATTCGGACTTCCATAGACATATAGTAATACTACCAATGGAATTCCGAGGGGTCTATCCAGAGCGAAGCTGTTTTCGGTACCATCGGTAAAACACAACCTCCTTCTACACTTGCATGAGTATCCAATACCCAAATATATGAGAACTATGCTGTTATGCCCTCACAACGCGCACAAGTGTAATACTAGTCTATTCCGCATTATCGATGTCCAATCTCGATAATACTACGACTAGGGATATTTAATGATTAAACCTTTATGGATTGATATTGTCTCATATCATCTCAATCCAGGAACTAATCATATGGACCTTTCATCTTTATACATCTTGGTGATCTAATTACAAATGATAAAAGAGCAATTTCCTTTGTCACATAGTTAATTTGTACAACAACACCATGATCTGTACAAATAGTGACGCTATGGTCATAACTGTCCAACATATTAATCCACAAAGGTTTAATCATTAAATATCCATAGTCATAGTATTATCGAGACTGGATATCGATAATGCGGAATAGGCTACTATTACACTTGTGCGCGTTATGGAAGCTTAACGGCATAGTTCTCATATATTTGGGTATTGGATACTCATGCAAGTATGATATGAGGTTCTGTTTGCCGATGGTACAGGAACAGCTTCGCTCTGGATAGACCTCTCGGAATCCCATTGGTAGTATGACTATATGTATATGGGAATCCGAATCAGGGTAGGTGTATATGGTATTAACCTGAGACGTGCATCGTTAATACTTGCGACAATCAGTATACTTTGGTTTTGGTCGTCCGGGGCTTTAACAGGTTCTGTGTACGCATCTTCTAGGTATACTGAGAATCGTAGTGTATTGGGTGTGATGTCAAGATGGAAGTATCACTTCAGTCATATGGAGATGATGATCACGCAGGGATAAAAAACTGGTACTATATAGTGCTATAACCATCAGGAAAGTATGACTAGGTCATGACTTTCCGATCATAAAGAGACTAGTTGCTAGTGATCCAATATATGCTTCGTACGAGGCAGACACAACTCCAGCCCCAGGCCTAGCATGTGACATCCGATACTGGATCATAATACGCAATACTATGTATACTACGCCTGATATAGATTATATATTCCTTAAAAGAATATTTCTAGAAAATTGGGTAGGCACGGTGTTTTACTAGAAGCCAACCATGTCTTGTAAATCAGTGAGAACGTGGTACCGGGTACGCACGTGTTCGGATAGTCCGATAACCGTATTTACTGCCAACATATCCAGGGATCTCTTGGGTCGCCTCCCAAAGATTCACCGATGACATTTGACTCGAACAGAATTAATCTGGGATTAATTATGAGAGAGAGAAAATTAATCTTGGATTAATTACGGTAAGAAATAATCTGGGATTAATTCGGATAGAAGAGAGAGAACGATTAATTTGGAATTAATCGATTAAATAATATATTGGATATATTAAATGAAATCGGATTTCAAAGTGGAATTAAAATTGGATTTTAATTTGGGCGAATGAATTAATTTTGAATTAATTCGTAAGCGACTTTCGTAATAATTTTGCTAGGCATTATTATTTAATTAAATTGGATTTAATTGCGTCAGAATGGAAAATTTGTTTATCCGGAATTAAACGAACTCGGGCCCACTTCACTTACATCAACATGTTAGACATGTGATGTAAGTGGTTAGACTTATTTCATGGATTTGATTTGTTGAAAGAAAGATTGGCTTTACTTATAATACACTCAAACCAAATTCAACAATCAACCTTATTATATAAACCAAGTCAGCTTTGGAAGTTGTATAACGTTACTATTCTCAGCAACCATTTTTCTCTTCTTTCTCCTTGAGGCCGTGAGCTTCATCTCTCTCCCATGGAGTTTTGTTACAAAATTCAAGTAAGCTAGCACTTTAAGGAGTCAAAGGAAGGTGATAGGAGACTCACCAATGAGTTTGGAACAACAAAGAGGGCTTGGAGCTTCCATCTTCAAAGAAAAGTTTTCAAATTCATCCAAACCAATGTAAGCATTCCGCAACTTCCTTTGGTAAAATTCACACACGAATCACTCTTAGAGATCCTTGGCATGTTCTAGGAACACTAACATTTAAGTGGTTATTCCGGACCCCCTCGTCCTCTAGGAATATTCATTTATTTACTTTTCATAAGAAACTTTAGTCGAAATTCAAGGACTTGTGTTTATTGGCACTACCGTCCAATAGAACAACAAGTAGATACTTGGTATATCACTTGAACATGATCATTTGTTGATCGTTGAGCAATTTTTCTTTTGTATACTTATTGACCCCTATTGGTTTTTCCAGTTACGCATGGCTAGCGGAAACATCACAGTACCGGTCTCTCATGGAGAAAAGCCAGAAAAGTTTGGTGGGGCAAACTTTAAATAGTGGCAGAGCAAAATGTTGTTCTACCTAACAACTCTCCAGTTGGCTAAATACCTTAAAGATCCTCCAGATCTTGTGGAGGGTGAATCAGAAATAGCCAAGCAACTGCGGGAAGAGACATGGTTGTCTGGCGACTTCTTGTGCAAGAACTACCTTTTGGGTGGACTTGAAAATACCATGTACAATGTGTACCAAGGCATGATTTCTGTGAAGATTCTTTGGGAATCTCTCGACAAGAAATATAAAACCGAGGATGCCGGACAAAAGAAATTTGTCGTGGGTAGGTTCCTGGACTACAAGATGGTAGATTCAAGAACTGTAATGTCTTAGTTGGGTGAACTACAATTGATCATTCATGAAATATTGGATGAAGGTATGAAACTCTGTGAGACGTTTCAAGTTGCCACTATCATTGAAAAGTTGACTCCATCATGGAAGGACTTCAGGAGCTATCTGAAACACAAAAAGAAGCAGATGAGCCTTGAAGACCTTGGAGTTCGATTGAGGATTGAAGAGGACAACATGAAGTCCGAGAAGGCCAGCTACAAGACTATGGAGTCTAAGGCCAACATCGTTGAGGATGGAAACAGTAGCAAAAAGAGAAAGAACAGTGGAGCTGATTCTTCCCAAGCAAACAAGAAGTTCAAGGGGAAGTGCTTCAACTGTGGAAAAAGCGGTCATATTGCAAAGGACTACAGAAACAATAAGTCTTAGGAAAAGGGCAAGAAAAAGAAAAATGAGGCCCATGTCGCTGAAGATGAGCAGTTAACTGATGAGATCTCAGAGATGAACCTCTCAGCAGTGGTAACTGAAGCCAACTTGGTTGGGAATCCGAGAGAATGGTGGGTAGACACTGGGGTTACTCGTCATATATGTGTTGATAGCAAGATATTTTCCTCGTATCGGATAGTCGTTGGTGGCGATCATCTGACTATGGGAAACTCTTCTACCTCTAGAGTGGTTGGACAAGGCATATTGGTTCTGAAGATGACATCCGGAACGGAGCTTACATTGAAGAATGTTTTACATGTTCCAGATATTCGGAAGAACTTGGTCTCGGGTTCTCTCCTTAGCAAGAATGGCTTTAAGCTTGTATTTTTTTCTGACAAGTTTGTATTGACCAAAAATGATGTATATGTAGGAAAATGATACCTCACTGAGGGCCTTTTCAAATTTAATGTAATGACTGTCAATCGACACAGTGCTAGTAATAATAAAGCTACAACGTTCGCTTATATATTGTTATTGTCCTAGACATGCCACGGGATTTCTAAGCGTGATTCGTGTGTGAATAATAATCAAAAAAAATTGTGGAAGACTTACATTGATCGGATTGAGTTCAAAACTTTCATGGATGTTGAAGCTTCCAAGCTCTTGAGTAAGTATTCATATCACCTTCATTTGACTCTCTTATGTGCTAGCAAGAACGAATGGAACAAATTTTATCTCCCTAGGAGAAACAAATTTTGCCCACAGAGAGGGAAGCAATCGGCAGTCTTCAAAAGACAAACCAATTGCCTTTGATGCTCTCGGCCTTCTCCAAGAAAACAAAGAGCAGAAACTTTTTCTTTTATTCGGCCAAAAGGCAAAGAAGACAATGGGCGATCTAATCAAAAAGCTTTCCTTTTTCGGCAGTTTAAAAGAACATATCAGAGAGAGAAAATCAATGCCCATTATACTTGCTTTTATAATCGGCCTATATCCACTTTTTATTTCAAAAGCAGAGGCCATTTATAAAAGGAAAAAGCAAAGCCACCTTTTTAGAAGTCAAAGGCCATTTTGACGTATGTTGAAAAGAAAAAAGCAATTAAAATTTTTTTTTTAATTCTTTTCATCCTAAAAGGCGTCAGAGGCCATTTATAAAACAATCGGCTAAGCAACCTTTTAAAGGCCATTCGGCCAAAATGAAATAAAGGCCAATTCGGCCTAAATGAGCTTATGTCTCTCATTCGGTTAAGGAGAGAGAAATATCAATTTCTAAAATTAAATATTTATTGAGTGTTTCACAAGACTTCATCAAAACACATCACTCATATATATCACCAAAATGACTAATGATGTAAGTGAAGTGGGTCCCATTTTAAATTCAAAATTCAAGTGGGCTTGCTCAACACATTTCGGGCTCAGATCCGTTTAATCCAATTAAACGAATTTTCCATCGCGATATAATTAAATCAAATTTAATTAAATAATAATACCCATTAAATTTATTACGAAAATCGCTCGCAAATTAATTCCAAATTAATTCGTTCGCTAAAATTAAAATCCAATTTAATTTCCCGATGAAATCCAATTTCAATTAATATATCTAATATATTATTAAGCCCAATTAAATAAATTAAATAGTAAAATCTAATTTAACTATTAAATTTATTTTACCGATTAATTCCAAATTAATCGCGGTCTCTCCCTTCGATAAATTTAATCCCAAATAAATTCTCGACCCAATTAATCCCAGATTAATTCTTTCTCTGATAATTAATCCCAGATTATTTCTTGCCGTAATTAATCCCAGATTAATTTTTCTCTCTTTATTAATCCCAAATTAATATTCTCTCTCTTACTTAATCACAGATTAATATTCTCTCTCTTAATTAATCCCAGATTAATATTGTTCGAGTCAAACATCATCGGTGAATCCCAGATTAATATTGTTCGAGTCAAACATCATCGGTGAATCTTTGGGATGACCCAAGAGATCCATGGATATGTTGGCAGTAAATACGGTCATCAGACTATCCGAACACGTGCGTACCCGGTACCACGTACTTACAGATTTACAAGACATGGTTGGCTTCTAGCAAAACACTATGCCTAGCCAATTCTCCAGAAATATTCTGCTACGGAATACATGATCTTTGTCAGGCGTAGTATACGTAGTATTGTGTATTACGATCCAGTATCGGATGTCACATGCAAGGCCTGTGGCTGGAGTTGTGTCTGCCCCGTACGAAGCATATATCAGATCACAAGCAACTAGGCTTTTTATGATCGGAAAGTCATGACCAAGTCATACTTCCCCGATGGTTATAGCACTTAGAGTACCAGTTATGTATCCATGCGTGATCATCATCTCCATATAACTGAAGTGATACTTCCATCTTGACATCCCACCCAATACACTACGATTCTCAGTATACCCAGAAGAGGCGTACACAGAACATGTTAAAGCCCTGGACGACCAAAACCAAAGTATATTGATTGTCGCAAGTATTAGCGATGCAAGTCTCAGGTTAAGACCAAATACACCTACCCTGATTCGGATTCCCATAGACACATAGTCATACTACCAATGGGATTCCGAGGGGTCTATCTAGAGCGAAACTGTTTCCGTACCATCAGTAAACAGAACCTCCTATTACACTTGCATGAGTATACAATACCCAAATATATGAGAACTATGCCGTTACGCTTCCATAACACGCACAAGTGTAATACTAGCCTATTCCGCATTATCGATGTCCAATCTCGATAATACTACGACTAGGGATATTTAATGATTAAACCTTTATGGATTAATAATGTCTCATATCTTATTAATCTGGAACTAATCATAAGGACTTTTATCATTTATATATCCAGGTAATTAAATTACAAATGATAAAAGAGCAATTTCCTTTGTCACATAGTTAATTTGTACAACAACACCATGTTCTGTACAAATAGTGATGCTATGAGTCATAATTGTCCAACATATTATTGAGTCACAAAATGTATGGCATGTGAGGTTAGGACATGTTAATTATGATACGATGTGTAAATTAATTAACATGGACCTTATACCTAACTTTGCAATTGATAGCCAACACAAGTGTGAGACATGTGTTGAAACAAAAATACATAGAGCATCATTTCATCGAATGAAGTTCTGAACTATTGGAACTTGTACACACTGATGTGTGTGATATGAATATTGTGCAAACAAGATGCGGTAAAAAGTACTTTGTCACTTTTATCGATGATAGCATAAAATTTTGTTATGTGTATTTGCTGAGGAGCAAAGATGAAGCTAGTGAGAGCTTTATACACTATAAGAACGAAGTTGAGAATCAACTTGGCAAGAAAATCAAAAGAATCAGGAGTGATAGAGGTGGTGAATATGTGTCACCATTTGGTGAATATTTTTCCAATCATGGAATTATTCACGAAATTACTGTTTTTTATTCGCCTCAACAAAACGGGATTGCTGAGCGCAAAAACCGAACGTTGAAGGAAATGATAAACGCCATATTGACAAGCTCTGGTTTACCCAGAACTTGTGGGGGGGAAGCCTTGCTTTCCGCCAACTACGTTCTGAACAAGCTACCTCTCAAATGATTGGACAATACACCATATGAGTTGTGGAAAGGTTATGTACCTTCCTACAAATATCTGAAAGTGTGGGGGTATCTTGCCAAAGTAATGGTTCCTAAACCTAAAAATGTTAGAATAGGACCCAAAACTGTTGATTGTATAATCATCGGATATGCTCACAACAGTATTGCGTATCGATTCTTGGTACACAAGTATGAGATTTCTGACATCAATCCGAATATGATAATTGAGTCAAGGAATGCGATATTTTTTGAAGAGACATTTCCTTGTAAGGAAAGACAAAGAAGATAGTCTCTCAAAAGAACTATTGATACTGTCAAGAACAGTGATCAGGTTGACCAAGAGTCAGATCAATATGGAAATGTTGAGGTAAATGAACCTAGACGTAGCAAAGGAGCTAGAACGTCTAAGTCATTTGGACCCGATTTTTTGAAAAAGGCACATTTTTGGAAAGATGCTATCAACAGTGAGATTGATTCAATCCTTCAAAACCATACTTGGGAGTTGGTTGATCTTCCTCTAGGTTGTAAGCCACTGGGCTACAAATGGATATTCAAATGGAAGATGAAACCGAATGGATCAATAGATAAGTATAAGGCAAGGCTTGTCATAAAAGGTTATAGACAAAAATAAGGCCTTGATTACTTTGATACATATTCACCAGTGACTTGTATCACGTCGATAAGAATGCTCATAGCCATAGCAGCTATATTTGGTCTTGAAATATATCAAATGGATGTAAAGACGACATTCTTGAATGGTGAATTGGATGAAGAGATTTACATGGAACAACCAGAAAGGTTTAATGTTCCTAGACAAGAACGAAAGGTGTGCAAACTTGTAAAATCCTTGTACAGATTAAATTAAGCACTTGTACAATGGCATGAGAAATTTTAAAAAAATATGTTGTTAAGTGGGTTTAAAACCAATGAGTGTGATAAATGTGTGTACACTAAATCAACTAAAAAAATATATGTCATTGTGTGTCTCTACGTAGACGATATACTGATACTTGGTAGTAATCATGAAATGATTCAGTCTACCAAGAAAGTGTTATCCAGCAAATTTGATATGAAAGATTTGGGAGTAGCTAACCTAACTCTTCATCTATCAAATAATACTGGCTCAAGCATATCGCAATTAGAGTATTCGAGGATCATCGGAAGTCTGATGTATCTCACGAATTACACACGACCTGATATCGCTCAAGCTGTGAACAAGCTTAGCAGATATACGAGCAATCCATGACATAACCACTGGAAAGCCATAGTAAGAGTTTTGAGGTATCTGAGAGAAACTTCAAAATATGGGATACATTACGAGAGATATCATGTTGTTCTAGAGGGATACAATGATGCTAACTGGATATCTGATACAGTGGATTCCAAATCTACGAGTGGATTTGTTTTCACACTTGGTAGTGCAGCCGTGTCATGGAAATCCTCGAGGCAAACATGTATTGCCCGGTCTACTATGGAATCAGAGTTCATAGCGTCAGATAAAATAGTGGAAGAAGCAGAATGGCTTCGAAATTTCCTGGAGGATATTCCTAGTTGGCCCAAACGGTGCCAGCGATAAGCATACATTGTGACAGACAATCAGCTATTGGGAGAGCCCAAAATATACTGTATAATGGTAAGTCTCGACACATACGTCGGAGACATAATACCATACGTCAACTGCTCTCAAGTGGCATAATATCGATCGATTATATCAAGTCGAAGGAAAACCTAGCGGATCCACTAACTAAAGGTTTACCTAGAGAGCAAGTTGAGAAGTCATCGAGGGGAATGGGCTTGAAGCCTATAAATTAAGAATTGTCACTGTGGAAACCCAACCTAGCTGACCGGAGATCCCAAGATCTAGGTTCAAAAGGGACAACTGAAACTTTGTGCAGTTCAAAACAAGCACTGAAGAGTTTTGTACTCTTTCCCATTCCGATAATGATGCAGAGTGTTGTATGACAAGGTTAGGATAAGCTAAGGCTTTTAATGATCACTATATTAGGAGATGAGTCCTAATAGGGGTAAAGGCAGATTACCTCTTCATAGTAGATCACCTATTTCAAGTAAGAAGTAAGGTCGCTTCCATGGGATTTTACAGGCTAATTTCCCTAAAGTGCTTGATGAATCCGGGACCGCTGTTCAGGGCTGAAATGAACACAACCGTAGAACGGGAAATGGTCGAAGTAAAGATGTGTGTTGGCAATTGTCTTGGTTTACACCAACGGCAGAACAGTTCAAGACTATGGGTCACTGGTTTGCCAAGTAAATCCGATTGTCATTCACTAGGAAAGGTTCAAGGCGAAAGCTACCTATTTCGATGCAGCTTTAGTTCACGGAACTCTCTCAAGTGTCTGCATGAATAATTGAAGAACTGTGGGGGATTGTTGTAAATTCTTCAAATCTTCAAATATTATTGTTTTGATGGAGGAGGGACATGTCCCTTGGATGGTACCCTATAGGGACATGTCCTCTAATTGTGTATAATATGGTTCTAGGCTCCAAGGGATGCATGGGAGGGGTACAACCCTTTGTAGGGTTGCACCCTAATCCAAAGGGTGCCCCTAAGGCACCCTTCCATGCATTTATAAGGAGGATCCATGTTCATTCTCAAAAAGAGGAAATCAATCTGAATTCATCCTAAACAAAAAAGAGTCTCATAATTTCGTTTTTGAGTCGAGAGAGTGTTCCTCCATTTCCAAGTTCAAGATCTTGTTAAGGAGTGCCCCTTGAACAAGAGGAATCCGAGTTATCCCGGGAGAAAATTAGCCACAAAACCCGTAGAGCACCGAGACGGGGCTAATAAGTTCTTAACGACAGAGATCTATCTCGACTTGTACTATAAATTTCGTCATTTCCAGGTTTTTCATTATATTTCAAATTTTAGGGTTTTTTGCATAATTTGGTTGAGTTTTCTGGTTCTGATCTGTTTGAATGCATGTTGGATTCTGTTTAATGACACAAATCCACTAACATGAGAACTTATCAACTGTCATTTTTCTCTGTAAATAATATTTATTTGATGATTTTTATATAAATTCTATGATGATGTTTGGTATGATAACTTTAGAATTTACTTTATTTATCAAATGTATTTAGTATACATTAATCTAAGGTTTATGTGTTTTTTATTTTATATATGATATTATGCAGGGGAGATAAAATGAATCGACGAATCGAATTTTTATCTAATCATAAATAAATTAAATCAAAATATGATGAATTCGTATTTGATTTATTTCTTAAACGAATCCTAATATCATGATTCATAATCTATTCGTTTAATAAATGAATCTTAAACGAATATTCATTTAGTCATTACATAATTAAACGACATAATTTACTGTAATTATGAGCAGCTGCGATTTGATGATATTAATGTTTCTTTGACAAATATTAGGCCTGCGAAGAAAGTTGATATTGTTTTTATTACTGGTGATAGATGTCTTTGTGGAAAAAACCAAGACCTGGATGGCCGAATGGAAAGATAAGGGACTTGATTGTGTTGTTGTTAGTGTAGGGAAAAAAGGATAGTGCTTATTTGTAGGTGTATTGAAGGAGAAGGTTTTTATACGGTAAAAGAAGCACAATTGGTTGCCAATAATGTTTTTTTTTTTTTGCCCCACAGTTTGCCATTGAAGATGTTGATAAGGTTGAGTTAGTTTATAATAAGTTTGTGAAATCCGATCATGGACTTTGTTACTCTTATCGATGAAAGGACTGGTTTGTGATGTGAACGGGAGGTGTGTTGATGCTGTGAAGGATGAGTTGTTTAGGTTGGTACCCTTATCGATGAAAGGAGTGGTCTGTGAGAGAGATAGTGTCATTTTAAATAAAGGGGGATTATCAAATGCTGTTTGATCTGGTTCAGATTCTTGATGCGATGATGCCTCTCTATTTGAATAGGGGATTGCAAAAAATCATTTGCTAGTGAAGTTGCAGCAAGGATGAGTGCTGCTAGAGCTAATGCTGATGAGTTGAAGAAAATCTTTCAAATGCTTATAATCGACATCATCAGGCTAAAATCACTGGCGAAATATTGGAGATTGTTGCTGGAGCTAGAGCACTTACACTGTTTTATTAATTTTTACTCTTTTATCTTTCCTTAATTTGATTGATCTTTCCCCCCAGTGCTTCTTGTGAGAATTTTGCAGTTCACATCACCAGTACTTCCTGAACACAGGTATATAAATTGTAGTGATGGCTTGAGTATTATTTCACGTGGTAAACTGCAATTTCTTAATGAAAAAAATAACAGGCATTTTGGTGATTCTTATCAGGGGTGTTCATAGGATCGGGTCAACCCGCGACCTGATCCAACCAGCACGGGTTTTTAAAAAATAAAAAATTTCCACCCGACCCGACCCTATAATATTTTTATTATTTTTCTAAAAATTTTATTATTTTTTTAAAGTTTTTACTATTATTCCATTTGTTTATTACTTTTGTTGTATCAAAATTTTATATATATGATAATTTTTGGGATATAAAATAACTAATATTTATATTTCAAAATAATTATTTCATTAAAAAAAATTATGTTTTTTGGGCGACCCGACGACCGACCCGACCCGCACCCGATCGGGTTCACCTCTGCGTGACCCAACCCGCGACCCGACCTCCACGTGACCCGACCCAATCGGGTCTCACAAAATTTAAAAAAACCCGACCCGACCCAACCCATTAACACCCCTAATTCTTATTACAATTTAGTGTATTTTGTTCATGTCCATTAGTAAAATTATCCTAAGAGTTCCTAGTTTTCACGATCATATACACACACACCATTTCCTGTTGCGATTCTCTGATCACTGAATAGTATTTATGAGGAAAATTTAATTTCTATTATTACTTGAATAGAATTTATAAATATTACAAATTTTATACAAAAACTTTACACTTCACTCTTTAAGCTCTCTCAACATGGAGCTTGATATTTTGGGATGCTTAAACTCTTAAATGAGAGCTCAATTGCAATGACTTACCTTTCTAACTCAATAAAATTTGTGAAGTGGTTGTCATAATTATCCACTAATTGAGTGGTTAAGGGTGGTTACACCAAAATCATTAATTGATTAATGGTGGTTGTAACAAATCAATCATTCACAAATACATGTTGGATTCATATCAATTCTCCCTCTCCAACTACATCTGGAATGATTTTTATCTGATAGCTATCTCGGCTACGTCTCTACATAGCTCTAACTTATCCCGTGTAACTACCTTTCCACTGACATGTCAGCTGTGTCTCTGCACATCACACTTCACTGTGTCTCTGCACATTACTCTTCTACTGTCATTTTTCTTCACCCATTTATTCATTAGTGCCTTATGGTCTTATAGGAAACTGTAATATCCCAAGTTTTTCGGAACAATGCTTGAAAGTTTCCGAATTAAAGTTAAAGATTTGGAACACGATAATATTCAAAAATAAGAGTTTATGTGTTGGAAAATTGGCCAGAATATTTTTAAGTGAAGCTTCATCGCGTTGGGAAACGCGTGGTTTCGAGAACTGATTACACGATTCATGTTTATAATGTTATATGCGTAAAAATTTATTGTTACGGCTGTAAAAATAGAAAACAAGCTCTGATTGAGCCGATTATTGAACCATCAGACTCTTTTTTCCAAGACGAACAATTTTCGTGTTGAACTCTTTTAGAAATTTGCATAAGAATGACTTCAAAAACGTGAATTTCCATGGAAACCCCATGGCAGAGACCTAGAAGAACCTTCGCTGGGGTCATAATGTAATTTTCAGAAAATTTTCTATAAATACCCCATAGTTTCAAGTAATTGCATGAAATTCCTAAGCTCCCCAAAAATCCCACGCGATCCTCTCGTCCCAAAATTGATCTTGGTGTCGCCTTTCTCGATTCGGCGGCCTACCGGCCAGTGCGATGGGCCTGAAGGGTGCGTCGGCCACCTCTCCATCTTATGGTGGCCGGCGACAGCCCCAACACGTCGACGAACAATGAGAGGAGAGAGAAATACATGCGGTGGTGGGTATCCAGATCCCGACCCGTCACTTCATGTCACGGCCCGGGCCACCCACCAAATCGAAGCTCTCAAAGAGTACTACAAGTTGGCGGTGATGGATTTTCTGTTCCGTGTACGGTTGCACGTAAAACAAGAGAATAAGCTTCGGTCAATAGTGATCCATGAGTGAAAAGTAGCTTCGATCGAAGTCGATTTCAGCCTGTTCGTGGGATCATTTGGAATTCGTGTAAGCCCTCGAAATCTCGGTAAGACCTCCCAGTAAAAACTCACAAATTTCAAGTTTATCGTTAAATATTTGGATGTATCCAGTAGGTTCGTAGAGTAGCGTACTGATATAAATTGAATTGTTTGAGTATGAGTATATTGAATATATGTATTTGGTCGAATTAGGGTGAAAACAAAACGAGTTGGATCGATCTGATAGATTATAAAAGTTTCCGGTAAAAGCAGGTTTAATGTGTATTGATGTTTTCCTAAGTGTAATGAAAGATATAATATATATATGATGGTACGCTAATGTTTGGATAAACCCGAGCAGATTCGGAGGGTTCGGGACCCTTCCATAGCGCTTGGGGAAATTTTTTCGGAAGATTTTCCAAAAACGCGTTATCCAAGAATTTAAGTTCACTAGTGGCATGAATTAGTTTGTAATGATGTTTTTAGATTATTGGAACTGAAAATATTGAAATCGGACTTGATTTGGTTATCCAGGGAAGATCTAGAATTTTATCTTGGTTAAGTCGAGAATTTCGTAAGTCGTGATTATGACGGTGTTTTTTCATTTGTTTTGGTAGATTTGACTAGGACCTAGAGTGTTCATAAAGTTAGGTAAGTAATCCATGCGATGAGTACTTAAATGTTGATTTGTGTTTATTTATATATATATATTATATATATATATGGTTGAAGTGTTTAGGATAAATGAGGATAGTAAGAGATTATTTTAAGAACAGAGCTCAAGGTTATGTATAGTTAAGTTAATCAACCATCACATTTATGGATCTTTGTTATTGATATGATATGAAGTGAGATATGAGATGAGCTTAATATTTATGTGTATGTATGGATGTATGTAATTGTATGAATTGGAAATGGTATGTATACGTGTATGTAAATGTATGTGTATGTATAAGTATATGTATAAGCACATGTATAAGTATATGTACACGTATTCGTATATGCATGTGATGAGGAGATATGTATATTTTGAGTATATAAAATCGATAAATGGAATAAGTATAATTTTTGAATTTGTATGAGCATATGTGTCCGAACATTTTGTCAATAAATTTGTTATTGACTCATGCGATTATCGGTATAAATGCTAGATTGGTTAAGTGCGATAAGAAATGAGTATAAGCTATAATTGATAATTTTATGTTTCAATATTTCCAGATAGAAATTCTGAACTGAGTATGTTTGATCGATAAGTGAAATATATGAGGATGGTTAAAGTTAAAACATTTGAATTCGTAGTAACATATATAGAAATGTATGTATATATGTATATCAGAATTTGGATAATGACTCGGAGTGTGTGTCTTATGTATGCTTGTGTATAAGAAATAGTGCGATGAGCTTGTGTTACCTGATATGTGCGCATGTATGTTTGTTTGATTAGTTGATAATTTCGTGGTGTAGTAGCCGAGCTGGTTAGGAATCTGTTCGAACATCATTTATCTCATATCTATTATAAAATAGGTAATGAGTCCAGTACAAGCATTGTATTTGTAAGCCAGCCCTATGTATGTTTTATTTGATGATGTGTTCTTTGATGTATTGATTGTTATATGTGCTTCGTTGTCGGTTGCATGATAATTGTATGTATGTCTGAGTGTATATATGTGTATGATAGAACCCATAATATGTATGGACAATGTATGCTTATGTGAAATGAATGAATGATTTGAAAGCCGATGTGAGTATCAGATGTTTTAAAGCGTGTTTGCTATGTTGTATTGGTATGTACGTATATGTGTAAGAATTCTGAAATTGTATTTGCATAAAAAAAAATGTGTTGCGATATGTTGAAAGGGTTTTAAGGGGGAATATCGGTAACGCAGCGGAATAGTGGAAAATCAAAATTTTCCGGTTTCAAAACTTTTTCTCGGATCAATTAAATAAACTTATTTATTTAATTATCCAATTATCAAATTCTGAAAAATTACACAAGAAATCAAATTTCTTAGTAATTACCGAATTGCCCCAAAACTTTGTAAGTTTATCATTTTAGTCCAAAAGTTGTCAAATACAATTTTGGATGATTCTAAATCATTTCTAAAATGTTTTTCAACACATCTAATGCATCAAAATCAGATTTCACACAAATCCCTAATTTTGAGCTTATTGCCGTGAACCCCCAAAATTTTCAATTAATTACAATTTGGTCCCTTTTGTTCAAAACAAGTCAAGATCAAATCCAATCAACCTAAAATTTTACATACATCATATTCATACCATAATGCATCACATATATGAAAATGCCCCAAATTTGGAGTGAGTTAAGAACCTTAATTTTCCAATTTCATCAAATTGTCCAATTTCACCAAATTTACAAAATCCAACACTTTAATCCATTCAATACTTCACCAATCTAGCCTCACCACTTTGAAACAACTCTAGAACAATTCTAGGTCACCATGGAGTGACTTACCAACTCTAGAATGGCAACTTGATTTTCTAAAAATCAAAAGTAAAGCTTTGAAACAATTTCAAGCTTACTTACATGCATCACACTTTCATCAAAGTTCACAACCATATAAACACAAACTATAAGAGTAGAGATGACATCAAAGCATCACAAAATGAAGCTAAGCATATTAGAAACATTTTCTATGTTGAAGACTTTAAAGAAAAACTTACAAAAATAAGATTTTTCCAAGCTTTCTTCTTTAACCTCCAAGCCTTTTTCTCTCAACTTCTTTTATGTTTATTTGGTATCAAATGAACTTGTTAAACCCTAAAATGAAATGAAACAATATATACTTCAACCAAAAGGAGCCTTGGCCAAAATTGATGGAAGAAATATCTAGATATTTATTTTTTGTTTCATTTAAATTACAACTTGTCAACTAATTTTCTAAATCATCACACTTTAATGAATTATTCAACTAAGTCAACAATTGCAACTTAAAAGATATAATACTTATATTCATTTTAGGTCTAGGGCCGAAAATTACATTTAGTAAAGGAAAAAGATATTTTCATTTTTCAAACAATTTAAACAAATATCTTAGGAAGTCAAAACCATTTTGACAACCTTTTCATTTACTTTAAAGTTAACAATTTACACTTATAATCATTTCCTAACTTTTTCATTTGGTAAGATATTTATATTTTAATTATATTAATCATTTAACAATTAAATAATTAAATAATTAATTAAATACAAATATCTCACATATATGTATTATATTTACTTTAAATATCTCAAATACATATATTAATGATATATGTCAAATACCTTTATTTGACAATTTATTAATGTGTATTTAATAATATCATATATTAAATACAAATACACATTAATTAGGAAATGATGGTTCATCCCGTTCGCATGTATTTTTCGTTTAACGTTTAAACGATTTATAAATAATCATCATTATTCATAAAAGTTGCCCTAGTGCTCTACGTGTTGGAGTTCTACGGTCCATAGGATCGAATAACAAACATGAAATAAACATGCGAATGCACGAGGGAGTCGCATAATACTCACATCGATCGGTTGAGCGACGTGGTAGGCAACAAAACTTCACTTTCTGCCCTTGGACTGCTCACGGCAGTGAGCACTGTCACAACTCACTGTTTCGGCCATTGGAGGTCTTCCTCAAGCTCTAAGCTTCGTCGAACGATTCCCGGCTCATGGGTGGACTTCCCTATCACATTCGCATGTCTCTCGGAGTGCTAGCTCTTGATGATTTTGCCGCAAAACCATCACACTTGCTTCCCTTGCTCACGGTTTCTGCCCAGCAAACTAGAACAATTTTCAGCCCTCCATGGGCGTGAATGAGAGAGGAGAATAGAGGAGAGAGAGAGATAAAAATGTGTAATATTTTTGTTACAAAAAAATGGTAATATATTTTCCAAAAATAAATACCAAATTTTGCCTCCAAAAACCAAAGCCATAAATGCCAACCACACACATCAACTCACATCAACTTCCATCAATCAGTGAATAGTGACTGGCGTCAATCACTCAAAGTGAAAGACATCCATCACTTGATTGACGAATGATGTGACGCTAGATGCGACTAGCAATTTGACGTTTGGTTTGATTGGCGTGCCGCACTCGCATTCGAAATGCGAATACGCTCGCAAATAATCCCGGGCTCGAGTTCGCTAATTCCAAATTAACGAATTTTCCATTGCGTCGTAATTAAATCTATTTTAATTAAATAATCATGCCAAACATAATTACTATTCACATCGCAAACAAATTAATTCGTTCGCCCGAATTAAAATCTAATTTTAATTCCGCGTCGAAATCCAATTTCGTTTAATATATCGAATATATTAATTAACCGATTAATTCCAAATTAATCATTATCTCTCTTTAATTGATATTTTATCCCAGATAAAATATCTCCGCAATTAATCCCAGATTAATTTTTCTCTCTCATCTAGTTAATCCCAGATTAATAAAAGTGTGAGTCATACGTCATCGGTGAATCTTTGGGAAGCGACCCATGAGATCCCCGGATATGTTGGCAGTAAATTCGGTCGTCGGACTATCCGAACATGTAAGTACCAAGTACTACGTTTTACCGATTTTCAAGACAAGGTTGGCTTCTAGCAAAGCGCCATGCCTACCCAATTCTCCGGAAATATCCTTACAGGAATAAGGATCTATATCAGGCGTAGTATACGTGGTATTGCATATTTCTGTCCAGTATTAGATGATCACATGCAAGGCCTGGGGCTGGTACAGTGTCTACCCCGTACGAAGCATATATCGGATAACGAGCAACTAGTCTATTTAATATCGGATAATCATGACCAAGTCATATTATCCCGACGGTTGCAACCTTTTTAGAGAACCAGTTCTGTATCCCTACGCGATCATCAACTCCATATGACTGGAGTGACACTTCCGTCTTGACATCACACCCAACACACTACGATTCTCAATATACTCAGCATTAGCATACACAGAACCTGTTAAAGCCCTGGACGACCGTAACCAAAGTATATTGATTGTCGCAAGTATTAGCGGTGCAAGTCTCAGGTTAAGACCAAATACACCTACCCTGATTTCGGACTTCCATAGACACATAGTCATACTACCAATGGAATTCCGAGGGGGTCTATCCAGAGCGAAGCTGTTTCCGGTACCATCGGTGAAACACAACCTCCTATTACACTTGCATGAGTATCATATACCCAAATATATGAGAACTATGTCGTTTTGCCCTCACAACATGCACAAGTGTAATACTAGTCTTTTACGCATTCATCGATGTCCAATCTCGATAATGCTCTGACTAGGGATGTTTAATGATTTATACTTCGTGGATTGATATTGTCTCATATCATTCTCAATCCAGGAACAAATCACAGGGACCTCCTATCATTTATATATCTAGGTAATCTAATCACAAATGATAAGAGTGCAATCTCATTTGTCACAGAGTAAATTTGTACAACAACACCGTGATCTGTACAAATAGTGACGCTATGGGTCATAATTGTCCAACACTACGAGTATATTTAATTAGTGAGACTCTCTAGATTCAGGTATATCCGTCACAAAATCCAATTTCGTGTCCATAATTTACCCACCCGTAAATTATGACGAACACGGATAAACTAGCTGAATCATACAGGTCGAGATCATTGGATACGTATAATCCCTCCGTCACAGGTATCCGGATAATCCCAGAGATATAGATGTAAACGTCAAATCTCTATAGGTATTATCCCATCGACGTATCTATTAGTAATCTCTAAATAACAATCGGAACTTACTTCCGAAGTATACTGTGGCCACAGATTTAACAGACTGCTAATTATATATGGACTACCTATGCTCTGTACACAGAACTGACGGATCCTATCTTGACACACACAAGATATCCTGAGGATTGATCCACACCCAACGAACAGAAGAAGGTCTGATCTAAATAGATCGGTGATGTGACTGCCATCTAAGTGTAGGGGATGTCTCATACATCCACAGTGGTGTCTCAAGTCGAATGACCACTATGCTACTCAACCCGAGAAGATTCTTATTGACGTTGGTGTACGATCCATTAAGAATCTTCGATGAGCCGTTCAGTGTTTATCTACTATAAACACCTACACGTCTATACGAGTATCCCCAAACTCATGGTTCATTGGGATAAACCATCGGACCAAGTCTCGATATACGACATGTACTGGTCTCAACAGATTTGACTAACCGACCCGTGTTAGTGAATCTTGACCAGGAACTATATTTGATGATATAAATTTAGCAGTGACACTTCCTAATGTCAATTACAAACTAGCTTTGTAACTGTGTATTGCATTATATATTATTGGGCCTTTGTCTAATATATACATATCACTGAACAACATTTAGTTTCAATCTAATCGTAATCAGATCGAATACGTATATAAAAATAAGAGGTGCAACCATAAATAAGTAATATTATGGAAAAATGGGATGTTCGTATTCATGAATCAGACATAAATACGGTCCGGATTTGCGCTCTGAGCACCAACCCCAACAATTTCTCCCACTTGCTCTAGTGTCATTCCACGGTATCATATACACATCTCAATGTGTATCGTATACTCACGGCTCTCAAAAGCTCACCCAGTACTGAAGAAGTAGGCAACAAGAAGCAGGTCCGCTTTGACATATTGAGTTTGTTAAACAAACCCAATCGTTTCCCTTAGCTAGTATCTTTCATATTTTGTAGAATCTAAATTATACATTAATATGAATCAGACACTACATCAGTATTTTGCTACAGCTACTGAGTTGTCCAAGTATTCAGGTATCAAATCCAAAATACTATGCGGACAACCGCAAGCACAACACCAATATAAAACTTCTAATTTATAAGGTCACTATGCAACTTAATAAGTCAATACTTCATAAGTTGCATCTAATTCCACTAAATAGTAGAATCATTCGTGACACTCCCACTGTATATTTTGTGACTCTTTATGACGTAGA
The DNA here is from genome assembly GCA_019454045.1 of Zanthoxylum bungeanum. Taxonomy (NCBI): domain Eukaryota; kingdom Viridiplantae; phylum Streptophyta; class Magnoliopsida; order Sapindales; family Rutaceae; genus Zanthoxylum; species Zanthoxylum bungeanum. The sequence continues at coordinate 65,700 of SKCR01039082.1, read as the reverse complement.
TTGTCTAACGTCATAATTAGTCTCAAAACTAATATGACCCTAATGGTTGCAGACTGTATTCTCCATGAATTAGAAACTCGTTCTTAATATCTCAAAGATCACAAAGAACGTGTTTCAAGATCCATCCTATGGTCTATATGATATCAAAATAACTCGTAACAATTACGATTAAATCGATATCTACAATCGCACATTATAAAGTATTTATTATGTCATCATCAAATGATACATAAGATTGATTAGACATTCTAATCAATATCTCTTTCGAAAAAGGAATCATCCTTTACGAAAGATGAATAATTTATATAAGACACACAATAAATGTCCAACAATTATACTAACTGTCATACAGATAGCCTAGTTATGTCCTTTATTAGATCATATATAATTTTCGAATAATAGGAGTATCTCACAAGTCTCTTAGTTTTATATCTTATATAAAACTTTATATCAAATATAACAGAGACTACTCCCACTGCTTTCACAGAGTAAAGAAGACTTAGGTAAATCTTTTACCTAGCAAACATCTTATTATTACTATAATAATGATAATGTTGTTAGGATATATAACATTAGAAAGTAATTTGTACGCTCCCACTAACCCTTCAAACACATATGTATTCTCTATACTTTGACAAGATCAGACAATCTGATTATATCAAAAACAGAGAACACATATTTCCGGAAGACTTATCTGAGTCTACAATAGGCTCTATAAGCTAGAACACTAAACTGCGATCTCAGCAGAACACAAACTCTAGGGCCATTCCAGAATGAACTCTTCAAACAAAGAAATCACAATTGATCTCTTATCTGAATAAGTCATTCAAAAACGCCATTTGCATTCTTTAGCCAAAATGTACAGTTTAATATCAACATTAACCAACAGATCTTAAATTGTTCAATTAGTGTGACTAGAGACAAGTTTCCTCAGATTCTACAATAGATTACTGAGTATAATCTTTCTCACTGTCATACTATAAAGGTCAAACCTTTAATAAGCTCACACTGCTTTCTCTGCTCAAATAATTAGCACATATCATGAACTAATTCATAATGAAAGCTTAATCGAGTTCAAAACTTGATCGTAGTAAGCTATGAACAATCTTATATCTATGGTTCAATGGTGAACTTCCAGAATCGATATCAAATATCGCTTCCATTATAAGTTATAGGATAATTTTCTTCAATAAGAAAACAACAAAACCATTAAGTATCAAATACTCGTAAATGATTCTGTTATCCTATTGGACTTGTATGGAAGATGTATAAGGGTTCTTTCATCTTATTAATTACGTAGTTCTAATTATAGTTTATCATTCTCACATTTGACTTCAATAAGCCAAGTCCTTTTTACAATAATTAACATCTGAAGTTACACACCAAGTAATAAAACGATTTTATTACTTAGGATCGTAGGATATATATTTTATTAAATATAATACAATATTCTATAAAATAGAATAAATGATAAACTTTTACTTATACCTCCGAGGTGTAAGTAATTTCCATTATATAACTATTATATAAAAGAAATATTCAAATCTTAAACTTTTCAAGATTCGAATTTTCTACCTATACATATCATATATGCAACTGTAGAAAATAATGGAACATTAATTAAATAGATGGATTAGTGTTACTGGAGCATTACCCCAAGAGTATTGAAAACTAATTCGGTAACACTCAATATCAATGAATCAAATCATATAAGATTCAATTACTCCCACTGACCAATTCCATCAAGATGGAATTGTGGAAGAATTATATTGAATAAGAATCATATTCATTGAATAACCTTAGAACTAATTGCTTTAAATTCATACGTTTGATCGTATCAAAGATCTTTGAACAATTCAAAGACATGTAATGAATTTTAATGATAGAGTTCTCACAAAACTTCAGATTAATATATTTGAACAAGTCAAAAATGTTCAACCTACGTTTCATCAGAACAGATTGAAAGTTCTTGATCATTTCAAGACGTTTAATATGTGTTCTTTTAGAAACACGTAACTAAGTTATGACAATTCATAAACTAAGTTACGAAGTAAAGAAAACTACCTTAAGCAATTACAATTCATTAAATTACATACATCTAATGTATCAGTTTAATGAATCTGATGGTTCAATGAAAAATCATTGGTTAAACGAGATTTTAATCACCTACCTGAATACAATATTCATTAAATGGATAAGGATGTGTGGTGTGATCTTGTATCAAACCATCCTTTACCATACGGAATAAACATCTAATGCTTAAGTGATTAAATTCATAAAGCACCATTCTAAATTATTTATTTTACCGAATAATGTTTCTTAATGTTTATCTCTACGTCAATGACACTACTAGTTATATTTAAAATATATACCAATTGTTTATAAGAACAAGTAACTATCCAATAGTCGCAAGTTCCGATATCAAATATCAAAACAATCGTTAACTAATATTTTTAAATAACTAGACGGGAGATCTGGTATCCAATACCTATAGTTGTAGTATTTGTGAAAATCGATATTTTCTATACACAACTATACACATCTCATTTCTTTAGCTTTACTATTTACATTCAACTATTCACAACAATTGCAAATAACTGATTAGCAAATTGTGTCAAACACATTGCCTCTAAGGTCATTAAAGCTAAGAAAAGTCATTACTAGATAAACAAATACCTAATGGGACTTTCTTAATGCCAGTCAAGAATCTCGAGACATGAACTAATTCAAGTCAATTCTTACTGTATAAGAAACTATTCTCTCTAAAGTATTATATCCTAAGGGGGATATCTATCTAGATTATCTATTATGACTTAGAAACTAAGTCATTAACCATCTTGATTTTTCAAGAAAATCGGAACAACAGTTCCGGATGGTTTAGACCAATCTAATAATATCCTAGTATAATAGTATCTAGAACCTATTCTAGAATAACTGCAACCAAGAGTCAAGTCAGATAACATATCAAAATATGTGTGCAGTAAATAAAAGTTCAATTCTATATAATCAATAGAATAAGGAAACGAACAAGCGGCAATTTCCATAACAATACACACTGCCTAAGTTATGGAATATTTTAAACTTAGCAGTGCCTCCCACTATTTTACGTAATACCGTAATCCCCAATGGAAAAACGAGAATTCAATAATTAAATCGAATTCCATAATGGGAAGAGGACCCCATGAATATATTTCGACTCACAGCAGAGGCACGGTCTCGCCTACGTATATTCACAGGTAGACAACTCATTGTCAATCACTCACTAGTGACTCCTGGGTTTCGGTCCTGGTCGTTTCTCGTTGTCGCTGCTAAGGCAGGCCCACAATGAGACGTACCAAGGTTAAACTTGTCGATGATAAACTCAAGTTACTTGAGTAACCATGACAGCTAGGGCACGTTCAGGATTCCGTTTTCGCTTAAATTTATCTAGTATCTGATATACATCCGGCATAAATAAATCTCTATCGGCTACACCTCAAAGCAGAGGCACGGTCTCAGATTTAGTCATGGAAAAATATTTATAAACCGTATTGACAAGACGGACCAAGAAACAAGTATTCCAAATACCAGTTTCTTTAAAACCTTATTATGCGGGGATATTCCATAAAGCGTCATACACTTTAAATTTAATCAAATTAAATGAAAGCATGCATGTATCAAGTAAATAAAAGAACAAACATTAGATTTTAAAGGGCTAATCATATCGGGGTGTCCAGAATCAAACTCGCTCTGATACCATTTTGAAGGGGTTTTAAGGGGGAATATCGGTAACGCAGCGGAATAGTGGAAAATCAAAATTTTCCGGTTTCAAAAATTTTTCTCGGATCAATTAAATAAACTTATTTATTTAATTATCCAATTATCAAATTCTGAAAAATTACACAAGAAATCAAATTTCTTGGTAATTACCGAATTGCCCCAAAACTTTGTAAGTTTATCATTTTAGTCCAAAAGTTGTCAAATACAATTTTGGATGATTCTAAATCATTTCTAAAATGTTTTTCAACACATCTAATGCGTCAAAATCAGATTTCACACAAATCCCCAATTTTGAGCTTATTGCCGTGAACCCCCAAAATTTTCAATTAATTGCAATTTGGTCCCTTTTGTTCAAAACAAGTCAAGATCAAATCCAATCAACCTAAACTTTTACATACATCATATTCATACCATAATGCATCACATATATGAAAATCCCCAAATTTGGAGTGAGTTAAGAACCTTAACTTTCCAATTTCATCAAATTGTCCAATTTCACCAAATTTACAAAATCCAACACTTTAATCCATTCAATACTTCACCAATCTAGCCTCACCACTTTGAAAAAACTCTATAACAATTCTAGGTCACCAAGGAGTGGCTTACCAACTCTAGAATGGCAACTTGATTTTCTAAAAATCAAAAGTAAAGCTTTGAAACAATTTCAAGCTTACTTACATGCATCACACTTTCATCAAAGTTCACAACCATATAAAAACAAACTATAAGAGTAGAGATGACATCAAAGCATCACAAAATGAAGCTAAGCATATTAGAAACATTTTCTATGTTGAAGACTTTAAAGAAAAACTTACAAAAACAAGATTTTTCCAAGCTTTCTTCTTTAGCCTCCAAGCCTTTTCTCTCAATTTCTTTTATGTTTATTTGGTATCAAATGAACTTGTTAAACCCTAAAATGAAATGAAACAATATATAATTCACCAAAAAGGAGCCTTGGCCGAAATTGGTGGAAGAAATATCTAGATATTTATTTTTTGTTTCATTTAAATTACAACTTGTCAACTTGTATTGTAAATCATTACACTTTAATGAATTATTCCACTAAGTCGACAATTGCATCTTAAAAGATATAATACTTATATTCATTTTAGGTCTAGGGCCGAAAATTACATTTAGTAAAGGAAAAAGATATTTTCATTTTTCAAACAATTTAAACAAATATCTTAGGAAGTCAAAACCATTTTGACAACCTTTTCATTTACTTTAAAGTTAACAATTTACACTTATAATCATTTCCTAACTTTTTCATTTGGTAAGATATTTATATTTTAATTATATTAATCATTTAACAATTAAATAATTAAATAATTAATTAAATACAAATATCTCAAATATATGTATTATATTTACTTTAAATATCTCAAATACATATATTAATGATATATGTCAAATACCTTTATTTGACAATTTATTAATGTGTATTTAATAATATCATATATTAAATACAAATACACATTAATTAGGAAATGATGGTTCATCCCGTTCGCATGTATTTTTCGTTTAACGTTTAAACGATTTATAAATAATCATCATTATTCATAAAAGTTGCCATAGTGCTCTACAAGTATATTTCATTAGTGAGACTCTCTAGATTCAGGTATATCCGTCACAAAATCCAATTTCGTGTTCATAATTTACCCACCCGTAAATTATGACGAACACGGATAAACTAGTTGAATCATACAGGTCGAGATCATTGCATACGTATAATCCCTCCGTCACAGGTATCCAGATAATCCCAGAGATATAGATGTAAACTTCAAATCTCTATAGGTATTATCCCGTCGACGTATCTATTAGCAATCTCTAAATAACAATCGGAACTTACTTCCGAAGTATACTGTGGCCACAGATTTAACAGACTACTAATTATATATGGATTACCTATGCTCTGTACACTCTAAATAACAATCGGAACTTATATATGGAACTATATTTGATAATATACATTTAGTAGTGACACTTCCCAATGTCATTTACAAACTAGCTTTGTAACTGTGTACTGCATTATATATTATCGGCCTTTGTCTAATATATACATATCACTAAACAACATTCAGTTTCAATCTAATCGTAATCAGATCGAATACGTATATAAAAACAAGAGGTGCAACCATAAATAAGTAATATTGTGGAAAAAGTGGATGTTTGTATTCATGAATCAGACATAAATACGGTCCGGATTGGCGCTCTGAGCACCAACCCCAACATATGTGTGAATGCATATGAATCCCGAATATTAAACTATTGTTAGGCTATCAGAATTGAAGAAAGTTTGCTTTGGTATTGAAGTAAGTTTTTTTTGATATTGGAGAAATTTTGTAACTGAATAGAAGAAAGTTTGTTTGATTTACCGATTTGATGATATTTCAAAGATGTTTACTCGTGATAAAGTATAAATATGTGATTTCATGCTTCATATGATTGAAATGGTTTTGATGTTATATGACGTACTCTGTGATATTCGAATATATGTTTTGTGTGCTTTGAATGTCTTACCATTAAATCGAAAACATGTAAATATGTAAATATGAGGATTTGACATGTGTAAAGAATAAAAATAATAGAAAGTTGGTTGATGAGTGATAAATGTATCACTATTTCCCACTCATTTAACTTAATATTTTGTATAGTTTCTTGAGTTTTGTGAATATTTTGATGTGTTTTGTGTTATTTTGCAGATAAATAAAGTTTCAGGACATTCTGGAGGTGATTTCGAGCAAAACTGTGAAATTTGGCAAAAAGGGCAAAATTTTAATTTTCGGCGTCGCGACGCTGAGGACTTGCGCGTCGCGACGCCCAGCTTAGCCGCCTTTGCCACGTGTCAAAAATTCAACGATCCGAAATTTCCAGCCACCTTGCCACGTGTCAAAAATTCAACGAGCCGAAATTTTTCAACCGCCATGCCACGTGTCCGGTGCGTTGAGAAGAACCAATGAGCATCTGCCACGTCAGCGCGTCGCGACGCGCAAAGCTTGCGCGGTCCGACGCGCTCCACCTACTCGGGCCTATAAATAGATTTCTATTTTTCAGTTTTAAATGTACCACTTCCTCTCAAATCTTATATATAAATAAAGAGTTCTCTTCTTAGTTTCTTTTATTCAGTTTTATTTATGCTTTGTAGTAGTAATTCTATCCATCCATGATGGGGTAACTTCTCTATGCTGAGGTAATAAGGTAATACTTTTACTTTTGCTATTTAGATTAATCTCCCTTAAAATATAATATATAAACTATTTAAAATCTGAATTAATAAAGGATACCGCCATTCTGGACGGTTGGTTATTCAATTTAAATTGGTTAATCTTGACTTAATGAGGATACCGCCATACTGGTCGGTTGGTTTAAGTTTATATTTCTGTTCCGCCTTATGGCTGATATATTTGAATTTGACTTAATCAGGATACCGCCATTCTGGACGGTTGGTTTAAAATATCACAAGATTATATATTATTTTATTGGGAGATATCTAAATAGTAAATAGTAGAAGTTGATTCCTTTTGCCTTAGCATTTCTTTTCATTTCTTTGCAAATTATTACTCTACAAATACTTTTCAGCAATTTCTATTTATGTCTTTTAAGTTTTTATCAGTTTTAGTTATGTGTTGTAACTAAGTTAAATATCTAGGGTTGTGATAAAATCTAATATCACCAGTTTATAAAGGGTTAGATTATAGTTTGGGTAATTAAAGAATTATTTGTTGAGTCATAATCTTAAAGCCTTTTTATTAACTGGCCATTAATAAAATTGATTAGTTAAACTTAAAATGAACTAGACATAGGGACTTTAAGTTTAAAGACCTTATACTCAACAACCCACGATCTTCTTTAAGGATAGATAAACCTTTAATAGATTTCCTTACAGGAAGGAATATACCTGTTGGGCGGGGGTAATCAATAATTGGAATTCAATCTTAATGAATCTAGGTAATTTAATTGACATAGACATATGATTCAATTTGATTATTCTAGGTATTTGTAAATGACCATCGGAAGAGGCTTTTACATAATTTAGTGTTCCAGATTAATAATTCAATATTTTACCCAACTATGATTTAACTACTTCATCTTTTAATTAATATTGGAAGAATTCACAACCCTAGATAGTCTTAATTCTCATTAATTTACTCTCAAATTTCTTTTACTTGTTTAAAATTTAGAATCATCATTATCTTTTCAAACAACTTGTTAGATATTAGTAATCACTTGACCTCATAAAATTAATAGAATAGATATTAAGTCCTCGTGGGATCGATACTTTTTATACTACTTGAACGATACGTGCGCTTGCGTTATACGTGTGTGTTTACGCCGGTCAAGTTTTTGGCGCCGTTGCCGGGGACTTCTTTATCTTTTATTATTAGTTTTGAGGTTAGATACGTTACTTGTATCTAATTTTCTTTTTACTTATTGTTTTCGTATTATTGTGTTTCAGGTTATCAGAATCTTAATGAGACGAACCAGAAGCTTTGAACTACAACCGTTTGACCCAGAAATTGAAAGAACCATTAGACAATTGAGAAAGGAAAGGCAACAAGGCCAAGAAGCAATTGTTAACATGGAACCTGAACCTTTGGAGGTTGCACCACCAATTCCCATTCGAGACAGAACCATTCCAATGGTTGACAGACTCATTTCATGTATTGTACTTCCTCCCTTACCAGCAAATGCAGGTGACATCAAAACATGCATTCAGATGATTCAGCAATCAATGCAATTTGGGGGGAATGCAACTGAAGATCCTAATGGCCACATCAGCAACTTCCTGGAAGTTTGCGGTACTTTTAATTACAACCGAGAAGCTGAAGAAGCAATGCGACTGCGTGTTTTTCCATACTCTTTGAAGGACAGAGCTAAAGCTTGGCTACATTCACTTTCAGCTGGTTCCATCACCACTTGGAACGCTTTAGCCACCAAATTTCTTGCAAAGTACTTTACACCAGCCAGAACTGGAAAGTTGAGGAATGACATCACATCCTTTGTACAACAAGAATCAGAAACTCTCTACGAAGCTTGGGAAAGGTACAAAGATTGGCTCAGGAAATGTCCTCACCATGAGATTCCAAAATGGCTTCAAGTTCAAACATTCTATAATGGACTTTCTGGAATAATGAGAACCACAATTGATGCTGCTGCTGGAGGAGCATTGACGGCAAAAGGAGAAGATCAAGCTTGGGACCTAATTGAAGAAATGGCCAACAACAATTCCTTGTGGCCAACAGAAATGAGCATGATTCAACGAATTGCTGGAATTTATGAGGTTGGAGCCAATTCAGCAGTCAGTACCAAACTGGATCAGATATGCAAATTCATGGAGACTCTTGGCATGCAAAACAACATTGGAACCACAAATTCACCATATGGAGGAGCACCAGAACAAAATCAACATGAAGAAACGGTGAATTATGTCAACAATTTCAACAGACAGGGGAATAATCCATATTCCAACACCTAATCCAGGGTAGAGGAATCATCCCAATTTCTCATGGAGCAACAATTCAGGCAAAAAGAAACTATCCACCACCTGGATTCCAGTAACAGAACAAAAGCCAGGAAATTGAAAAAGACCCAGAAATGAAAGATTGGCTTGCAGAGATGTTTAAAAAGCGACAAGCAGCATATGATGCTATGTTTCAAAGCCAATCTGCTTCCATCAAAGCACTGGAGAATCAAATTGGACAACTGGCCAATGCTCAGAGTTACAGACCACCAGGAAATCTTCCTAGCAATACAGAACCAAATCCAAGGAACCGAGGGAAGGAGCAATGTCAAGCCATCACCTTAAAAAGTGGTACTGAAATCAACAAAGATGTTGGAATCAAGGCAACCATTGAAGAGTTCCAGAAGACGAAACAGAGAGAAAACAGATGGAGGAAAAAGAAGACCAAAGGAAAAACAAGCAAATGAAAAAGAAGCAAAGGAAAAAGAACAGATCACTCCACCTCCACCTTTTCCTCAGCGTCTTCAGAAAAGCAAGCTGGACAAGCATTTCGCTCGATTCTGGAGGTTTTCAAAAAGCTGCATCAACATCCCATTTGCAGAAGTTGGAACAAATGCCCAGTTATACTAAATTCATGAAAGACATTCTTTCACAAAAACGGAGATTGGGAGATTATGAGACAGTAGCATTATCAGAAGAATGCAGCGCCATCATTTAGAGAAAACGTCCCCCAAAGTTGAAGGATCCTGGAAGTTTCACCATTCCTTGCATCATAGGAGAACATAACTTCGGTAAGGCTTTATGTGATTTAGGTGCAAGTGTTAATTTAATGTCTTTTTCTATTTACAGGAAACTGCAAATAAGAAGGAAGAAGCATGCCTACTTCAGTTTCACTGCAACTTGCTGATCGAACGCTCGCATTTCCAAGAGGAGTTGTTGAAGATGTGCTGGTTAAAGTTGATAAACTCATTTTTCCCAGCAGACTTCATTATCCTTGACATGGATGAAGACAAAGATGTTCCAATCATCCTTGGGAGACCATTCTTAGCAACTGGGTCGAACTGTGATTGATGTACAAAAGGAGAACTGACCATGAAAGTTCAGGACCAAGAAGTTACATTCACTGTTTTCAATGCCATGAAATTCCCGAGTGAAGAAAAAGAGGAAGAATGTTTCAGAATTGATGTTATTGATAGTATTATTCATGATACTGATACAGTTCCTACGGACAAACTTGAAGCTTGCATCACCAACATGACTGAAACTGAGTTAGATGCTGAAATTATGGAATGTATCAACTATCTGACAAGCCTTTTCATTTCAAAGTGACACAACCAATTGAAAGTTTAGAACTACCGAAGAAAGATCGAATCAAGCCTTCGATTGAAGAACCACCACAAATGGAGCTGAAGTTACTTCCAAGTCATCTCAGGTATGCATTTCTTGGAAAATCTTCCGAATTACTTGTTATTATTTCATCTTCTCTAACATTGGAGAAGGAATAAAAGTTATTAAGAGTATTACGAGAGCACAAGAAAGCCATAGGCTGGACTATAGCAGACATTCGAGGCATTAGTCCATCATTCTGCATGCACAAGATCCTGATGAACGATGAGTATAAACCCACCGTAGAACATCAACAGAGACTCAATCCAATCATGAAGGAAGTTTTAAAGAAAGAAATCATCAAATGGTTGGATGATGGCATCATTTACCCCATCTCAGACAGCAGTTGGGTAAGTCTTATGCAGTGTGTGCCAAAGAAATGAGGAATTACTGTGGTTACCAATGAAAAGAATGAGCTAATACCAACAAGAACGGTGACTAGATGGAGAGTATGTATGGACTATAGGAAGCTGAACAAAGCCACAAGGAAAGATCATTTCCGCTACCATTCATTGATCAGATGCTGGACAAATTGGCAGGACATGAGTTTTACTTTTTCTGGATGGATATTCAGGATACAATCAGATTGCCATCCCCCCAGAAGATCAGGAGAAAACCACATTTACATGTCCCTATGGTACTTTTGCTTTCCGCAGGATGCCATTTGGATTATGTAATGCTCCTGCCACATTTCAGCGTTGCATAATGGCTATCTTTCAGACATGCTGGAGCAGAGTATGGAGGTTTCATGGATGACTTTTCTGTATTTGGAGATTCTTTTGATCATTGTTTGTTAAATCTTGAACAGGTATTACAAAGATGTGAAGATACAAATCTGATACTCAACTGGGAGAAATGCCACTTTATGGTGCAGGGAAGGCATAGTTCTTGGACACCGGATCTCACAAAGGGAATTGAGGTAGACAAGCAAAGAGAGTGACAATTGAAAAATTACCTCCACCAACATCGATCAAAGGAATTCGGAGTTTTCTTGGACATGCAGGTTTTTACAAGAGATTTATCAAAGACTTTTCCAAATTGCAAAAACTCTTTGCAATCTTCTGGAAAAAGATGTGTCATTCAACTTCACCAAAGAATGCCAGGAAGCTTTTGAGATCTTAAAACAGAAGCTGGTCTCTGCCCCCATCATAGTAGCACCAGATTGGACCCTTCCATTTGAGGTAATGTGTGATGCTAGTGATTTTGCTGTAGGTGCAGTTTTGGGACAACGCAAAGCAAAGATATTCCACACCATTTACTACTCCAGCAGAACTTTGAATGAAGCTCAACTCAATTACACAACCACTAAAAATGAGTTGCTTGCAGTTGTGTTTGCTTTTGACAAATTCGCTCTTATCTGTTGGGTCCCAAAGTGGTGGTCTACAGGATCATTCAGCAATCAAATACTTTGATTTCAAAGAAAGATGCCAAACCCAGATTGACGTTGGATTCTTCTTTGCAAGAAGAGATCAGTGCCAAACCCAGATTGATCCGTTGGATTCTTCTTCTGCAAGAATTCGATGTGGAGATCAGAGACAGGAAAGGAACACAAAACCAAGTGGCAGCAGATCATCTATCAAGGCTCGAGAATGAAGAAAACAACTGGCAAAGATCTAACAATCAAAGAAACTTTTCCAGATGAACAGCTGTACCATAAAACAGCGGGAAATCCTTGGTATGCTGACTATGTTAACTACATAGTGTCAGGAAAATGGCCATTAGAATGGACAACTCAGCAACGGAAGAAATTCTTCAAAGAAGTTAAACATTATGTTTGGGATGAGCCGTACCTATTCAAGATGTGCTGATCAATTACTGAGACGTTGTGTTCCAAAAGAAGAAGTCAAAAGTATTTTGCAGCACTGTCATTCATCATCATACGGCAGACAATTCAGTGGAAATAAAACTGCAGCTAAAGTCCTTCAATCAGGTTTGTTCTGGCCCACTCTTTTAAAGATGCTCATTTATTTGTTCTTCAATGTGACAGATGTCAGAGAATGGGAAATATTCGAGGGAGAAACGAAGGACCGTTGCAAAATATTCTGGAAGTGGAGATATTCGATGTCTGTGGAATTTATTTCATGGGACCATTTGTTCCATCATTGGAAACCTGTACATCTTGGTTGCTGTAGACTATGTCTCAAAATGGGTTGAAGCAATTGCACTACCATCCAATGATTCAAAAGTGGTGATCAAATTCTTGAAAAAGAATATTTTCACTCGGTTCGGAACACCTCGTGCAATCATCAGTGATGGTGGCTCTCATTTCTGCAACAGATATTTTATTCATCCTATCAAATACGGAGTTACTCACAAAGTTGCCACAGCCTACCATCCACAGTCAAATGGGCAAGTTGAATTTCAAATAGAGAAATCAAAATAATCTTGGAAAGAACTGTTGGATCAACAAGGAGGGACTGGTCAACAAAACTAGATGATGCATTATGGGCCTACGGACAGCTTACAAGACACCCATTGGTATGTCCCCATATCGATTGGTGTTTGGGAAAGCATGCCATCACAAAGCGTACTGGGGTACTGAAGAAGTTGAATTTGATCCACAAGCTGCAGGAAAGAAAAAGACTTCACCAAACTCAATGAATTGGAGGAATTTCACCTACAAGCTTTATGAAATGCCAAATGTACAAAGAAAAAGACCAAGAAATGGCATGACCTAAAAATAGTGCACAGACAGTTTAAAACCAAAGCAACAGGTCTTGTTATATAACTCAAGGTTGAAACTTTTTCCTGGAAAGTTGAAATCAAGGTGGTCAGGTCATTTGTGATCACTCAGGTTTACCATCTGGAGCTGTGAGTTACTGGATCCCAACACCAATAACACATTCAAAGTTAATCAGCGTGTCAAGCACTACTGGGGAGAACCGTTGGAGCGACAAAAAGAAAGTGTCACACTTTCAGATCCAACATAAAGTTCAGGCAGTCACGTCTAGCTGACGACTTAAAACTTAGCGCTCGCAGGGAGGCAACCCATGCAATTTGTGTATAAATTGTGATTTGGTATGATTTAATTTTGTGTGTTTAGTTTTTGCAGATTAAGACATTTCAAGATGGAAGAAGCTCTCGCAAGTCTTCACAAGCAATTTCCTTCTCTCCCTCAAAAATCTCTGAAGAAAGTTTACAAAGCTCGCTTGGAACGAATGAGACTACTGATGATCAAAGGTATTCCTACTGATATTGTTGGGTAATCGAAGCACGTATCCGTCTAGCAGGTGAGTTTTCTGAGACTTGTAGTTCTTATTTACCTGGTTTTGGAAGAAGCAGCACTATGCAAAGAAACGTAGAGCTAAGCAAATGGGTGTTTGTTACAAATGTGCGCGTTGGAATTGCAATACTCGTTGTCATTCTTTAGGAATGGTGTCTGATAATCGTGAAGATAAAATTAAATTCATTAGGGATGGCTTGAGTAAGGAGTCTGTAGATGATATATCTTCGACTCTTGAGACGCATCCCAATGGATATGTTCATATAGCCATTCATAAATTACACACACAATTCCTAAATGAAAGAACAATTAAGTCTAGGGAATCTGACTCAAAAAGACCCTGTTTGCCAATTTATAAGAAAATTGGATGGGAAGCTTGTTCCTGATGCATAGATGTCAATCAAGCCGCTACTTTTCTTGTACATATTATATCTCTTTGTCTTTTCTAATAATTGATTTGTTTTGTTGTTCTCCGAGGATCCAGACCTTTTTGACTATCACGATTTATTTTTACTATTTTGCTACTAATCGTCATTTAGAAAGATACTTGTGTATTTTACTCACCCTTTTCAGGTATTATAAATTCAACTCATCATTGCACTTTGAAGATATCCATAGTAAGAAAAATGGAAGCCAAACTTCAAGAAGATGAGTTGAAAACATCTGTGTGTTTGTGGTAGTCGTGTGGTACTAAACCACACATACATAGAAGCGCACAAGAATTGGGTCGAGTCTTAGCTGCAAGGAATAGCATTTAATATATGGCGGAGGCAATCTTGGACTAATGGGGATCGTTTCAAAGGGCCGTACAAGAAGGAGGCAGTCATGTTTTGGGAATCATCCAAAACCCTTGGCAGAGGCTAATTTATGGATCATCAAACGGAGAGGAACTGATTGTGCCAGGTATGTCTGAACGACTGGTTGAAATGATTAACCGTTCTGATGCTTTTATTGCTTTGCCAGGTGGCTTGGGTACATTGAAGGAAATTTTTATAGTACTATCTTGGGCGAACCTGAACATACACCAGAAACCGCTTGGACTACTCAACATTGATGGATTTTATGATTTTCTTTGTGTGTTTCTTGATGATGCTCGGAGAAATGGGTTCGTGTCAAAACCTATGAAAGAACTCCTTTTTACTGCCAGGTCTGCTCCAGATCTACTTGACCAACTCATAGCCTATGAACCACAAGTTGACCCTATCATTTCAAAGATAAAATGGTTTGATGATGATCGTGGTAAGAAGCGTCGTGTTAATCTGGATCTTAATCTTTAATTGCTTGTTAATTCAGCCAACCAGGTACTATCTTCTAAACTCTTCTTCTACTGTTTAAGACATTGGGGACAATGTCTCATTTAGGTTTGGGGGTGAGGAATAGTTAATAGTACTTATTTGTATTGTGTTTTTATTTAGTCCAAAATTTTTCGAAAAATACAAAAAAATTAAAAAATTTTCAAAAATTACAAAAATATTTTGCATTTTATCAAAGGCATATTTAAAACTAGGTGATGGTTTGGTGTCTTCCTTCACTCACTACCTTTCTATAAGGAAAAGCTGTGAAGGCACCTAGATAATCATTCACTTGTAGCGTGTTGTGATAGACTAGTTTGGAGGACTCGTTGTTTATATTCCTACACCAAGCGATAAGAGCCTAAGGGGCTTGGGTATTTAAGTGAGCCTCGCTCCACCCTCCCTCTGGGGAATCTATAATAGGAAGTCCATTCGACAGTTAGTCACACATCATAAACTCGTTGGCACGTACCATAAGGTATAAAAAGGTGCGTTCACTTGGTCGCTTGAACCCTTGAGTGGGGAGTCCTAGTTGTGAACAATCCTTCGTCAGCGAGAGCCTTTGATTAAACTTCTAAAACCACATGTAAATTATAGTTATATGACCAGTAGAAATGTTTTGTTGTTATGTTCACTAAAAAGATGAAATTGGTAAGAAATAGCTGTGTAAGGAATTCCCACTCCTGACACGTATTTCAAACCTAATTCAAAACAAGTTAATTTTTGTTTATTCACTTTTGAATTATTAAATTTGTAAATTCTCCATAAAACTGACTAAAATGAATCTTCATATACTTAGTTGGCAGATATTATCAACATACATGGTAACATACGGACATAGGATAAAATTGAAAAGATTGTAATATTCAGTGCTATAGTTTAATTGGAGAAGCATCTCAAAAAGTGATGGAATAAAAAAAAAAAAAACGTCTGAGATCCGAGTTATTAAGTCTGTAAGGGTGTTTTAACACCTAGTGCCCTAAAACCAACTGGTTTGGGAGTCATTGGCCCAAATCTCGTTACATGGATCAAAAATGATGAAAAATTTATATATATTTATATATATCTGAAGTCTGAGTAATTAAGTCTGTAGGGGTGTTTTAACACCTGGTGCCTTAAAGCCATCTGGTTTGGGAGCCACCGACCTAAAGCTCGCTACATAGATGGAAAGTATTGTATATAAATAAAAAAAATTAGAAAAATCAGAAAATTTATTCCATTACTAAAAAAGTTGTGAATTCTGATAAAACTTTAGGACAAAAATATTACTCTCTTATCAACTGCACTTATGACTGTTGTGGGCAGAAACGAGTTAAATAATATTTTGTTGGTTGTGTATATGAAGAATGGTAAAAATAATCGGAGAATTTACTTATTCAGTAATTTAGAAAGAAACAAAACATCTAGTAACTTGGAGTAGAAATTTCACCTGATTAGTCACTAACATTTTTATTCTCTTTTCGCTTGTCTTTTTGCTTTTGTGTACATTAGTTTCACTACCATTTTACTTTTATAAAATGTTTGTGGGTATCATTGCTGTAAACCTTCACGAGACTACAACTCGTCCACTAGGGACACCTAGGGGTTTAAAGGCTTGTTGCATATGCTAAATGCAATCGTGATCCCTACGAAAGTGGCTTAGTTAAAATTTTATTATGTTATTTATTTTGCTCGAGGACTAGCAAAATGTTAGGTTTGGGGGTGTGATGAGTGATAAATGTATCACTATTTCCCACTCATTTAACTTAATATTTTGTATAGTTTCTAGAGTTTTGTGAATATTTTGATGTGTTTTGTGTTATTTTGTAGATAAATAAAGTTTCAGGACATTCTAGAGTTGATTTCGAGCAAAACTGTGAAATTTGGCAAAAAGGGCAAAATTTTAATTTTCGGCTTCGCGACGCTGAGGACTTGCGCGTCGCGACGCCCAGCTTAGCCGCCTTTGCCACGTGTCAAAAATTCAACGAGCCGAAATTTCTAGCCGCCTTGCCACGTGTCAAAAATTCAACGAGCCGAAATTTTTCAACCGCCATGCCACGTGTCCGGTGCGTTGAGAAGAACCAATGAGCATCTGCCACGTCAGCGCGTCGCGACGCGCAAAGCTTGCGCGGTCCGACGCGCTCCACCTACTCGGGCCTATAAATAGATTTCTATTTTTCAGTTTTAAATGTACCACTTCCTCTCAAATCTTATATATAAATAAAGAGTTCTCTTCTTAGTTTCTTTTATTCAGTTTTATTTATGCTTTGTAGTAGTAATTCTATCCATCCATGATGGGGTAACTTCTCTATGCTGAGGTAATAAGGTAATACTTTTACTTTTGCTATTTAGATTAATCTCCCTTAAAATATAATATATAAACTATTTAAAATCTGAATTAATAAAGGATACCGCCATTCTGGACGATTGGTTATTCAATTTAAATTGGTTAATCTTGACTTAATGAGGATACCGCCATACTGGTCGGTTGGTTTAAGTTTATATTTCTGTTCCGCCTTATGGCTGATATATTTGAATTTGACTTAATCAGGATACCGCCATTCTGGACGGTTGGTTTAAAATATCACAAGATTATATATTATTTTATTGGGAGATATCTAAATAGTAAATAGTAGAAGTTGATTCCTTTTGCCTTAGCATTTCTTTTCATTTCTTTGCAAATTATTACTCTACAAATACTTTTCAGCAATTTCTATTTATGTCTTTTAAGTTTTTATCAGTTTTAGTTATGTGTTGTAACTAAGTTAAATATCTAGGGTTGTGATAAAATCTAATATCACCAGTTTATAAAGGGTTGGATTATAGTTTGGGTAATTAAAGAATTATTTGTTGAGTCATAATCTTAAAGCCTTTTTATTAACTGGCCATTAATAAAATTGATTAGTTAAACTTAAAATGAACTAGACATAGGGACTTTAAGTTTAAAGACCTTATACTCAACAACCCACGATCTTCTTTAAGGATAGATAAACCTTTAATAGATTTCCTTACAGGATAGGAATATACCTGTTGGGCGGGGGTAATCAATAATTGGAATTCAATCTTAATGAATCTAGGTAATTTAATTGACATAGACATATGATTCAATTTGATTATTCTAGGTATTTGTAAATGACCATCGGAAGAGGCTTTTACATAATTTAGTGTTCCAGATTAATAATTCAATATTTTACCCAACTATGATTTAACTACTTCATCTTTTAATTAATATTGGAAGAATTCACAACCCTAGATAGTCTTAATTCTCATTAATCTACTCTCAAATTTCTTTTACTTGTTTAAAATTTAGAATCATCATTATCTTTTCAAACAACTTATTAGATATTAGTAATCACTTGACCTCATAAAATTAATAGAATATATATTAAGTCCTCGTGGGATCGATACTTTTTATACTACTTGAACGATACGTGTGCTTGCGTTATACATATGTGTTTACGCGGTCAAGTTTGGAATGGGATAAGATATTATGCATCTTATATACACTATATACATCACATATATGAAAAGCCTCAAATTTGGAATGGGCTAAGAACCATAATTTTACAATTTCACCAAATTGACCAATATTACCAAATCTTGAAAATCCAACACTTTAATTCATTCTTTACAATACCAAACAAGTCTCACCACTTTGAAATAACTCTAGAACAATTCTAGGTCACCAAGTAGTGGCTCAAAAACTCTATAATGGCAACGTGATTATCAAATAATCAAAAGAGAGCCATTGAAACCATTTCAAGCTCACTTTATAACCATACATGCATACATCTTTCTTTCAAGTTCATAATCAATTAAAACAAAAACTATAAGTAAAGAGACAACATTAAAGCAACACAAGATGAAGCTAAATATGTAAGAAATATTTTTCATGTTGGAAGATTTGAAAGAAAACTTACAAATGCTAAAGATTTCCAAGATTTTCTTCTTTTCTCCTAACTTTTCTCTCAACTACTTTTGTGTTTTTTTTTAGACTTATGAAACCCTTAACCTAATGAAAATGAAAAAAAAACAATATATACCTCACATTTTTGCCCTTGGCCGAAAATGGTGTGTATATAAATATCTAGATATTAATTTTTGTTTCAATTAAAGATTTATCAACTTGTTTTGTAAATCATTACACCTTTAATGAATTATTCAACAAGTCAAAAAAGCAACTAATTCGTTTAATAAAATATCAAAACTTAAGATATTTATATTTTTAATTAATTTAATTATTTAAAAATTAAATAATTAAATAATTATTTTAATACAAATATATTAAATATATGTATTATATTTACATTAAATATCAAATACATATATATTTATGATATTAGTCAAATATCTCAATTTGACAATTAATTAATGTGTATTTGATAAAATCTATCATTAAATACAAATGTATAAACGGATAAACTCATTGAATCATACAGGTCGAGGTCATGGCAAATGTATAATTCCTCTGTCACGGGTATCCGGATATATCCCAGAGATATAGATATAAACGTCAAATCTCTATAGGGATAATCCCGCCGACGTCTCTATTAGCAATCTCTAAAAGAACACTTAGAACTGACTTCTAAAGTGTACCACGGGCCCATGGTTTTTATCTGATTGCTAATCATAAATGGACTACCTATGCTCTGTACACAGAACTGACGGATCCTATCTCGACACACACAGGACACCCAGAGGATCTGTCCACACCCAACGAACAGGCGGAGGTCTGATCTAAATAGATCGGTGATGTGACTTCCATCTAAGGGTGAAAGATGTCTCATGTGCCCACAGTGGTATCTCAAGTCGAAGAATCACAAATGCTACTCAACCCGAGAAGATTCTTATTGACGTTGGTGTACCATCCATTAAGAATCTTCGGTGAGTCGTTCAGTGTTTATCCGCTATAAACACCTACACGTCTATACGAGTCCCCAAGACTCATGGTTCATTGAGAAACCATTGGAATCATATATTCCAGTATACGACATGTACCGGTCTCAACGGGTTTACTTTACTGACCAAGTAGTGTAAATCTTAACCATGAACTGTCTGAGAATGACAACGTCATGAT
This sequence comes from Zanthoxylum bungeanum, assembly GCA_019454045.1. Classification (NCBI taxonomy): domain Eukaryota; kingdom Viridiplantae; phylum Streptophyta; class Magnoliopsida; order Sapindales; family Rutaceae; genus Zanthoxylum; species Zanthoxylum bungeanum. The sequence continues at coordinate 45,523 of SKCR01039082.1, read as the reverse complement.
ACAAATTAATGTCAGTTACGACACTTTTGCAACTGTATCATGACTAATCACCCTAAGGTCTATTACGTCTTTACCATATTAAAAGATATATATATATATATATATATATATATATATTATATTATAAAAACTGCTTATTTTACTCATAATAAAACGTTTTACAATAGTATTCTCAAAGAAATACAGCCGGAATTGGTGCTCTAAGCACCAACCCCAACAAAATCTCCCACTTGCTCTAGTGCCAATATCGATTGTATCTAATACCCATCGACTCCAAATGTTTATCAAATAACTTTGGAGGTATGGCCTTCGTAAGTGGGTCTGCTACATTATATTCACTCGGTACCTTGCACATGACAATATCCCCTCGCGACACAATCTCTCGAATGATGTGGTACTTGTTAGGGTTGGTGCTCAGAGTGCCAATCTGGATCGTATTTATGTCCGATTCATAAATACAAGCAATTATATTTTCCATAATATTACTAATTTAACGGTAGCACCCTTGTCTTTTATACGCTTATTCGATCTAATTGTGATTAGATATCTGATTACGATTAGATCGAAACTGAATCTAGTTCAGTGATACGTGTATATTAGACAAAGACCCTAGGATTTACAGTATAGTGCGCAGTTACAACGTAGTTTGTAATTGACATTGGGAAGCGCACTATTAGTTGTATATCCATAAATAAAGTTCCTGGTCAATATTTACTAACACGAGTCAGTTAGAAAAATCCGCAGAGACTAGTACATGTCGTATCTCGTGACTTAGTCTGATGGTTTATACCAGTGAACCATGAGTCTCAGGAGACTCGTATAGACATATAGGTGTTTATTTGATAAGACACTGAACGACTAACGGAAGGTTTCCTAATAGATGGTACACCAACGTCAATAGGAACCTTCTCGAGTTGAGCAAGCATAGTGGTCCTTCGACTTGAGATACCACAATGGGATATATGAGTTCTCCTCCATACTTTGATAGCAATGTTGGGTTTTCTAGGTCAAACCAAGATCAATTAAGCATATGAAATGTGCGAATACATCAAAATAAAGTAGCAGAAATACTCACTTTGATCGGTTGGATGTTGGCGGATAGTTCAAAATTTCCCTTTGATGTATTCGGCCAAGCCCCTTATTGTGCTCCTCCAACTTTCGGTCAAGCTCTCCATTTTGTTGATCTTCAAGCTCCAAGCTTTGAATGTAGATTCCATGCTCATGAATGGGTTTCCCTATCACCTTTGTGAGACTCATTGGATGTGCTAGCATCATTGAAAAATTGCAACAATTTTTCTATTTCCCTTTGTGTAACTCTCGACCATGAGAGAAAAATGGAGAATGAGAGAAAATGGCTTGTTACCGTGAGGAGGGGAAAGGGAGACAAAATGCGTTGTGTTGTGTATTTTTGATTTCAAAAATTAAATAATATTATTCAATTTCCAAAATTGGTACAAGGCATTAAAGCCTTTCAACAACTCCCATCAATCACAAAAGTGACATGCATCACATCACGCGTCACAAGAATGACTAATGATGTGATGGGTGATGTGACTTGTGAGCCCCACATGATTCAAAATGCGAGTGGTCCCGCAAACACTCCCGGGCTCGGATTCGCTAATTCCGAATTAACGATTTTTCCGTTGCGACGTAATTAAATCAAATTTAATTAAATAATTATGCCTAGCAAAAATTAATATTCACGTCGCTAGCGAATTAATTCTAAATTAACTCGTTCGCCCGAATTAAAATCTAATTTTAATTCCGCGTCGAAATCTAATTTCGTATAATATATCGAATATATTATTTTATCGATTAATTCCAAATTAATCGTTCTCTCTCTTCAAATAGTATTTTATCCCATATAAAATATCTCTGTAATTAATCCTAGATTAATTTTCTCTCTCTACTAATTAATCCCAGATTAATTATGTTCGAGTTATACATCATCGGTGAATCTTCGGGAAGCGACCCATTAGATACTGGATATGTTGGCAGTAAATCCGGTCGTCGGACTATCCGAACACGTACGTACCTAGTACTACGTTTTTACCAATTAAAAGACATGGTTGGCTTCTAGCAAAGCAACGTGCCTACCCAATTCTCTAGAAATATTCTTAAAGGAATATGTAATCTCTATCAGGCATAGTATACATAGTATTGCGTATTGCGATCCAGTATCGGATGTCACATGCAAGGCATGGGGCTGGAATTGTGTTTGCCTCGTACGAAGCATATATCGGATATCTGGTAACTAGTCTCTATAATCGGATAATCATGACCTAGTCATATTATCCCGATGACTGCAGTACTAAAGAGTACTAGTTCCGTATCCTGCGTGATCATCATCTCCATATGACTAGAGTGATACTTCCATCTTGACATCACACCAAATACACTACGATTCTCAATATACCCAGAAGAGGCGTACACAAAACCGGTTAAAGCCCTGGATGACCAAAACCAAAGTATATTGATTGTCGCAAGTATTAGCGATGCAAGTCTCAGGTTACGACCAAATACACCTACCCTGATTCGGACTTCCATAGACACATAGTCATACTACCAATGGAATTCCAATGGGTCTATCCAGAGCGAAGCTGTTTCCGTACCATCGGTAAACACAACCTCCTATTACACTTGCATAAGTATCCAATACTTAAATATATGAGAACTATGTCGTTATGCTCCCACAACGCGCACAAGTGAAATACTAGTCTATTTCGTATTATCGATGTCCAGTCTCGATACTACTACGACTAGGGATATTTAATGATTAAACCTTCATGGATTGATATGTCTCATATCATCTCAATCCGGAACTAATCATAATGACTTTTATCATTTATGTATCTTGGTAATCCAATTACAAATGATAAAAGAGCAATTTCCTTTGTCACATAGTTACTTTCTACAACAACACCATATTATGTACAAATAGTGATGCTATGGGTCATAATTGTCCAACAATCTCCCACTTGGCCTATAGTCAATCACTTAAATGTCCTACACCTGAACTATGTACGGTTCGCTCAAACTTCTGCTGAGAAACTGCTTTCGTCAGCGGATTTGTAAAGTTATCATCTGATGCGATTTATTCGATCATCACATCACCACGATGTATGATTCGAACGAATCAAATGAATAGTTGAAGTGCATAGTTGGATAGTTGATGAGACCATTAATTCTTTAGCCTGTGCTGTAGCCTAGCTCAGCTGCTAACAGAACTACTCCTAATCAATTAGGATTATATAGATCCAAAGTGCTTCTATTGCTGCCTCAGTTGCAGCAATATTCCGCTTTTATTGTTTATATGGCAACAGTATCTTGCTTGGAAGATTTCCAGCTTATTGTTCCGTTATTCAAACTCTATAGTATCCTTATTACGACCTATAGTCATTTTTATCGGTTAGGAAACTTGCAACAGTGAACCCAGTCACTTCAAGTTCTCCTTCTCCATGGCTCAAGAAAGCATCCTTAGTTCATCTAAGATACTTAAGGATGTTCTTAACATCAATCCAGTGACCATCACTTGGATTGGCCTAATTGTGACTCCATAAGCTCAAAGCATATGAGAAACTAGGTCACGTACATTTATTTCAATTTACGATTCCTCGGAGAGTGCCAATAACTTTTAGATCTATCCTAGTAGATCCTTATTCCTAGAATAAAGGTTGTCTCTCCCAAGTAATCTATGGAAAATTTTCATGAAAGCCAAGTTTTCACCGATTGTATTATGAGAATGTCATTTCCAAGAAATGATATATCATCATTATATAGGACCATCATTGTCAGTGCGCTCCTACTAACCTCCTTATATACACAAGAATTATATTTGTTTTGAATTAAATCATATACCATTATGATCTTATCAAAACGATAGTTACAAGAATGTAATGCTTGCTTCAATCTATAAATGAATCGATTTAACTTGCAAACCTTGTTTGCTCATTTTGATACGACAAAACCGTTAGGATGTTTATAAACATCCTCCAAAAGGTTTCCGTTTAAGGAAAGCGGTTTTGATGTTCAGCTGCCATATTTCATAAATGAAACATGCAGCATTAGCAAGCATTATCCAAATGGATTTAATCATGGCGACGATTAAAAGGTTTCGTCGTAATCGACACAATTTTGATAACGATACCTTTTCGCTACAAGCCTAGCTTTGTACGTGGGTATTTTGCCATCCATGTTTGTCTTCCTTGAAGACTCATTTAGTACTAACAGGCACAATGCCTTCAAGTACATCAACCAGTGTCCAAACTTGGTTGTATATATGGAATCCATTTCGGACTTCATGGCACTTTGCCATAATAGGGAGTCGATACCTTGTATCACTTCCTCATACGTAGTCGGTTTGTGTTCCTCAATAAGATTGAGATCTACATGAGGTGAGATCAGAAACCCATAACTCCCAGGTTGTTTTCTGACTCTCTCCGACTTATGCGGTTCTTGTGTATTAGAAGATTATTGGTATAGTTTCATCCCTGATGAACTATTTGTGTTCCATTAAGGAATCGGTGCCTAGAACAGTATTACTCTGATTTTCATCGAGTCTTACTTTCCTCCTACTTACCACTGCATATAGGTATTCCTATTAGGAAAACCGCATGGAGAGCAACAATTACATTGTTCTTTTCTGAGTTGTATAAGTACTATACTTTGGTTACCCTAGGATAACCTACAAATTAGGTACTTATCCGATTTGGGTTCTAGTTTGGTATCATCCAAACATATGCCCAGCATTCCCAAATCTCCAGGAATGAGAAAACCCGGTTTCTTTCCTGTTCATATCTAATATGAAATCTGTCTAACAGATTTTTATGGAACCTTATTCAAAATAAGTATTGCACTGTTTAATGCGTATCCCTAGAATGAAAATGGTAGCTCAGAGCGACTCATAATTAACCTTATTATGTCTAACAAAATTCGGTTTCTCATTTTGGACACACAGCTTAATTGATGTGTTCCAGGAGGAGTCCACTGTGAAAGAATACTATACTCTTTCAAGTAATCGAGAAACTTATTGCTTAAGTATTTTCCATTACATTCCAATCGTGATGTTTAATACTTTTGCCGGTCTGTTTTTATACTTCGTGTCGAAACTCTTTGATTTTATCAAAAGTTTCCGATTCGTGTTTCATAAGAAACACATAACCATAACGCGATGCCACATCCGTAAAGGTTATGAAGCGTTCATATCCACCTCTAGCCTAGCTAGACATGGGCCCACTTACGTCACTATGAACGAGGGCTAACAGATCGGTGGCACTTGTACTTTTACCAAGTAAAAGGTGTTTTAGGCATTTTGCCTAATAAACTAGATTCGTAGACATCATTTGAATATAATAAAATCTGTCCTAGTACCCACTCTTCGAAAGTGTGGATATACGAGTCTTGTTTATGTGTCCCAGACAACAATGCCACAAATAAGTCTCATCTTATCAAATCAGTTTGAGCTATTTGTTTGTCATGTTATACGTTTGAGATTCATTTATATTCAAAATATAAATATTGTTATTCATATCTAATGTGTGTTTATCTCAATATCATCTTTATAAAATAAAACACTTTAGTGTTCTAGAATATAAAGGTATACCCCCAACGGGTTAAACTTAGATATAGAGATAATGTTTCTTGTCAGACTAGCTACATTATAATAGTTTCTTAATTTAAGTACACACCTGAATGGTAGTTCCTGAACTTAGGTTTCTACGGTTAAAACAGCGACTCTCGTCCCGTTTTCGATTCACAAATCAATCTCAACTGAAGTCAGTATCCTACTAATCAGCAGATTCCGCACATCTGTACATATATATATACCACATCTAGTATCAAAATCCAATTTTGAAACTAGTAGTGAACATGTTTATGACAAACATACTTAAAGCCGGAGCCTTGCCCCTCTTCACTTCCTTCATGTCTGCCTCATCCATACGGCAGTCATGCTTCCAGTGACCCCGTTTGCCACAGTTTAGGCAGATATCTTAGGGTATGTCCTTTTTCTTCCAAGAAGACTGTGATGATTTTTCCTTTGCCCCCTTTTAGAAGCTCTGGCTCTGCCTCCTTGAGCATAGCCGTCAACTCTCCAAGAGTTTACTCTCGGTTCATAATGAACCTGCCCCAGCTTACGGGTCAAGACTATAAGATCAAATCTTTTGTAGTCTCGGCCACGTAGGTAATGCCCAGCTAACCTAGCTGATCGATGTCAGCAATCATCTGCGATACCTAGTGCTCGACAGATGTACTCTCTGACATACACGAGCTAAAGAGCTTCTTTTACAATTAGTACTTCTAAGATCTAAGAATAGATCTATGAAGATCTTTAATTTCATCATCATGGTACAATGATCTAATCCTTAATTCTGACGACGGAATTAAAGTGTCATTGCATCAAGTATAAAGGATTGAGCACTAAATTTATCATCACATTAATTTTCCAAAGATCATGTTCTACTATTTGCTCAACTCCGGGCTTAGGCCCAAGAGGTTGCTCTATTAAATAAAGTAACCTCTCAGTTCCGAGGACTATCCTGAGGTTTTATTCCCAATTTGAAAATTAAAGCCGTTTAAAGCCATTTTTACCCAAGTTTATGTTTTAAACGCTAATATTTCATTTATCTTGATTGATATAGTCCAACTATCCAATCAACGATTTCGGGAACTATCGAATATAATGATTACTATAGTCTAACTATATAATCAACTATATTTTGATTGGTTAAATTCAAATATATTGATTACTGTAATCCAATTATATAATCAACTATAATTGAAGTAGTTTGAATACAGTCCAACTGTTTAATATAAAACAACGATTAAATATTAGTCCAACTAATATATTTATTTAATATTGACGAAAATGATATGAGAGCGTATTAGCAAGTATCTAAACGAAATTGCAAATTTAATACTTGCCTCCCACTATTTTTCGGCGAGCCTCTAACCCTCTGTTGAGTAGTCGAGAAACCTTATTTCCTAGTGGGCTAGGATCCCGTTAAATAACATACAACCTTGACTTTGGCCAACAAGCTGTATGATATTTAACTAGGTAGATCTCTAAGATCAATTGGATCTCATCTAATTCCTAGATCCAGTAGGTGGACATCCAAGTCCGAAATATATATCTAATATATGCCAATATATCTGATATATTCCCTAACCTTTTCCTCTGAATCAATTAAGCCTTGGCTTTGGCACAACAAACTTAATGATTCCAGTTAAGCGGGACCCATTGACTTTGGAAAGCTTCGTAATCGATGTCGATGGACAAGAAGTGATCTTGGCTTTGGCCAACAAATCACAACTTGGACAAGACAAGCGATATGGAACAAAGCCTTCACGATTCAAACACATCCGCGATGGACAAAGGTCTTGACTTTGGCCAACAAACCAGTGCCAATCTTGGATCTTGAGAATGAATCATTCAATGGAAGGAAAAACGCTTAATATTTGTTGAGGGTTTTTCGCGTAATTGGCAACCAATTAATTATATTTGATTAGGTCTCATCATACACCCTTAATCATGCATTTTAAAAACATAATAAGGCGCGGTAAATAAATTAATAATGATATGCGGATGGATATTTAAACATTTTGTTCCTAGAACAAATCTCTTCATTTCCTCTCTCCCACTAGCACAAATCTTACTTCTACCCAATTACATAACACTTCTAAAGAAACCTCATTTACATTGAGGGGAATAGGTGAGAAGAGAAATATAAAGAGTCAAGAGGTAATAGGCTGGACACGCAGGTCCAATTTAATAAATTCTAAATTTATTACAACAATTTCCAAAATTGCCCTCACCCATCTAATATCCATCCGATATACATTATTCATACATCACATCCATGTATTCACACAAAGCATGTTATCAATCAATCTAATCCAATTAATTAATCTGAAATTAATGAACATCCAATGTTCAAACAACGATTTGATTTTCGCGAGTCCAACTAGTTTTAAGAACAAGTACGAATTCTTGAATTATATCAAACTGCAATATTAAATCCAATTTAATTTGCATTCAATAATAATTCTTTATTAATCCAAATTAAATAATTACACTTTATTAATGAGCTTTTGCGACTTAGATTCTAAATCTAATCATTACGGGTCTCAAAGCCCAATTAACATCCAATGTCAATTTAATTAAAGTCCAATGGGCTTTCAATTAATTTATAAGGCATGGACTTTGGCAACCAAAGTGTTGGAGTTTTATAAGCTTCCAAGATCATTAATCAAGCATGAAACAAATATGAATACACATCAAAGGAGGTGCGGAATACTCACAATGAACGGATTGGATGCATCGAAGAACAAAACTCCATTTCCTTCCTCTGTCAAGCTCGGAAAACTCACTAGTTTGGGCTCCAAGGATTCGGCAGTCCACTGTTCTTCTTCCTCATAATCGGCCATGGATGTCTTCAAAGCTCCAAGCTCGAAGTGGTGATTCCAAGCTCACGAAATCACTGCCCTATCACCTTGGTATGTCTCCTAGAGTGTGTTAGCACTTTGATTTTGCAACAAAACCATCTCTTTGTTTCTCCTCCATTAACGGCAGTGAACCAGAAAAGAAGAACAAGAATCGGTCCAAGACCGATAGAGAAAGAGGAGGGAAAAAGAGAGAGAGAAAGAAATGTGTTAATCTTAATTTGTTATTCCATAAACAAATAAAACATATACAAAAACTTTTTTTAAAAATGTCAAGCATTAATTGCTTTCAATTAACTCACATCAACTCACAACAATCATTCAATCAATTGTCACATCACTCAAAGTGACATGTGATTTGACGTTTGATTTGACTAATGATTTGACCCTTGATTTGACTTGCGTTCCGCACTCGAATTCGAAATGCGAATGCGCTCGCAAATAATCCCGAGCTCGGGTTCGCTAATTCCAAATTAACGAATTTTCCGTTGTGACGCAATTAAACGATTACGCCTAGCGAAATCACTATTCACGTCGCTAACGAATTAATTCTAAATTAACTCGTTCGCCCGAATTAAAATCTAATTTTAATTCTGCGTCGAAATCCAATTTCGTGTAATATATCGAATATATTAATTTATCGATTAATTCCAAATTAATCGTTTTCTCTCTTTAAATGATAGTTTATCCCAGATAAAATATCTCCGCAATTAATCCCAGATTAATTTTCTCTCATTAAATTAATCCCAGATTAATTAAAGTGCGAGTCATACGTCATCGGTGAATCTTTGGGAAGCGACCCATGAGATCTCCGGATATGTTGCAGTAAATACGGTTGTCGGACTATCCGAACACGTAAGTACATAGTACTACGTTTTACCGATTTACAAGACAAGGTTGGCTTCTAGCAAAGCACCATGCCTTCCCGATTCTCCAGAAACATGCTTACAGGAATAAGCGATCTATATTAGGCGTAGTATACGTGGTATTGTGTATGTCGATCCAGTATCGGATGATCACGTGCTAGGCCTGGGGCTGGAATTGTGTCTGCCCCGTACGAAGCACATGTCGGATGTCTGGTAACTAGTCTCTATATCGGATAAACATGACCTAGTCAAAATATCCCGATAGCTCGAGCATATAAGAGAACGAGTTCCGTATCCTATGTGACCATCATCTCCACTATGACTGGAGTGATACTTCCATCTCGACATCACACCCAATACACTACAATTCTCAATATACCCAGTATTGGCGTACACATAACCTGTTAAAGTCTTGGACGACCGCAACCAAAGTATATTGATTGGCGCAAGTATTAGCGGTGCAAGTCTCAGGTTAAGACCAAATACACCTACCCTGATTTCGGACTTCCATAGACACATAGTCATACTACCAATGGAATTCCGAGAGGGTCTATCCAGAGCGAAGCTGTTTCCCGTACCATCGGTAAAACACAACCTCCTATTACACTTGCGTGAGTATCCTATACCCAAATATATGAGAACTATGCCGTCGTGCCCTCATAACGCGCACAAGTGTAATACTATTCTTTTACGTATTTATCGATGTCCAATATCGATAATACTCTGACTAGGGATATTTAATGATTTAAAATTCGTGGACTGATACTGTCTCATATCATTCTCAGTCCAGGAACAAATCATAGGGACCTCATATCATTTATACATCTAGGTGATCTAATCACAAATGATAAGAGTGCAATCTCCTTTGTCACATAGTTAATTTGTACAACAACACCGTGATCTGTACAAATAGTGATGCTATGGGTCATATTTGTCCAACAGTCTCCCACTTGGCCTATAGCCAGTCACTCGAGTGTCTTACACCCGAACTATGTACGGTTGGCTCAAACTGCTGAGAAAATGCTTTCGTCAGCGGATTTGCATGATTATCATCTGATGCGATTTATACGATCATCATATCGCCACGATGTATGATCCGTACGAATCAAATGAATATCGAAGTATTTATCTGGATCGTTGATGAGACCATTAATTCTTTAGCCTGTGCTGACGCCTAGCTCAGCTGCTAACAGAATTATATATAATTTAATTAGATTTTTTATCGACCTAGAAGGATTCTATTGCTGCCTCAACTGCAGCAATAACCCGCATTAGTTGTTTTATTCGGTAACAGTATCTTGCTAGGAAGATTTCCAGCTCACTGTTCCGTTATTCAATCTTTATAGTACCATTGTCACGACTTATAGTCGTTTTCATGAAAGCCAAGCTTTCACCGATTATATTATGGGAATATCATTTCCAAGAAATGATATATCATCATTACTCCTGACATTCACTGTCAGTGCGCTCCCACTAACCTCCTTATATACACAAGAATTATTTTCGTTTTGAATTAAATCATACAGCATTATGATTACATCAAAACGATAATTCCTAGAACTTAATGCTTGCTTCAATCCATTTATGGATCGAATAACCTGCAAACCTAGTTTGCTTGTTATGGTTTGACAAAATCGTCAGGATGTGTAAACATCCTCCGAAATATCTCCATTAAGGAAATCAGTTTTCCCGTTCAGCTACCATATTTCATAAATGAAACATGCAGCATCAGCAAGCATTGTCGAAATGGATTTGCCGTGGAAAAAGGTAAAAGGTTCGTCGTAATCAACACAATGTTGATAACTCTACCTTTTCGCTACAAGCCTAGCTTAGTACGATGGTATGTTGCCATCCATGTATGTCTTCCTTGAAGACTTATTTAGTACCAATAGGCACAATGCCTTGCGGTACGTCAACTAGCATCCAAACATAATTGATATACATGGAATCTATATCGGACATTATGGCACTTCGCCATAATAGGGAGTCGATACCTTGTATCACCTCCTTATACGTAGTCAGTTCATGTTCCTCAAAAGATTGACATCTTTACGAGGTTAGATCAGAAACCCATACCCCAGGTTGTTTTCTGACTCTCACCGACCTACGCGGTTCTTGTGTATTCGAAGATTATTGGTGTAGTTTCATCCTTGATGAACTATTTGTGTTCCAATAAGGATTCGACGCCTGGAATAGTATTACTCCGATTTTCATCGAGTTTTACTATCCTCCCACTTACCACTACATATAGGTATTCCTCTTAGGAAAATCGCATGGCGAGCAACAATTATATTGTTCTCTCGTGAGTTGTATAAGTACTATACTTTGGTATCCCTAGGGTAACCTACAATTGGCACTTATCCGATTTGGGTTTTAGTTTGGTATCAACCAAATATATGCCTAGCATACCCAAATATTCAGGAATGAGAAACCCGGTTTCTTTTCCCGTTCATATCTAATATGATATCTGTCAAACAGATTATTATGGAACCTTATTCAAAATGAGTTCTACACTGTTTATGCTTATCCGTTGAAGGAAATGGTAGCTCAGAGCGACTCATGATTAACCTTATCTTGTCCAACAAAATTCGGTTACTCTGTTCGGACACACCGTCAAACTGATGTGTTCCTGGAGGAGTCCTCATTTGAAAGAATACTTTACTCTTTCATGTATATTAGAAACTTATTGCCTTAGTATTTTCCATTACGGTCTTACCGTGACGGTTTAATACTTCAGCCGATCTGTTTGTCTATTTAGTGTTGAAACTTTAAAAGTTTCTGATTTGTGTTCTTCAAAAGAGACACATAACCATAACGCGATGCCACATTCGTAAAGGTCACGAAATATTCATATCCACATTTAGCCTATCTAGACATGGGCCCACTTGCTTCACTATGTACTAGGGCTTACAAATCGGTGGCATTTGCACTTTTACCAAGTAAATAGTGTTTTAGGCATTTTGCCCAATAAACTAGATTAGTAGACTTTATTTTATTTAAATCAAATTTGTCCTAGTATTCACTCTTCAAAAGTGTGGATATACGATTCTTGTTTTAGTTGTGTCCCAGACAACAATGCCACAATTAGTTTCTTCTGATCAAATCAGTTTGAGCTGTTTGTTTGTCATTATATATGTTTGAGATTTTATTTATATTCTAAATATAAATTCTGTTATTCACATCTAATGTATTTATCACAATATCATCTTTATATAATAAAACACTTTAGTGTTCTAAAATATAAAGGTTCACCCGCAGCGGGTTAAACAATGATATAAAGATAATGTTTCTAGTCAAACTAGTTACATTATAACAGTTTCATAATCCTGCTCATAGCAGATTCTGAACATCAATATATATTTATGTACCACACTAAGTATTTAAAATCTAATTTTAATACTAGTAGTGAACATAATATAACAAACATATTTGAAGTCAGAGCCTTGCTCGTTCTTCAATTCCTTTATGTCTGCTTTGTCCAAACGGCAGTCACGCTTCCGCGATCCTGTTCGCCATAATAAGGCAGACATTTTAGGATATGTCTTTTATCTTCCTAGAAGATTATAATGATTTTGCCTTTGCCCTTTTCATATTCCAGAAGCCTTTGGCCAAGTCTCGGGTTTCTAGAATATCGAAGTAAGGTGCGCCTTGCGCTACTTGCCTAATTGCAAACTTTGACTTTATCTCCTTGAGAATAGTCATTAACTCTCCAAGAATTAAGTATTGCAATTTAGTACTTCTAAAATCTAAGTATAAATTTATGAAGATCCTTCAATTTCATTATCATACTTTAAGTATCTAACCCTTAGTTCTGACAAAGGAATCAAAGAGTCTACTGCGGTAAGTATAATGGATTAAGCACTAAAGTTATCATCACATGAATATTCCAAATATCATGTTCCACTTATTTGCTTAACTCCAGGCTTAGGCCTAATATGTTATTTTATCAAATAAAGTAACTTATTAGTTTCCAGGACCATCCCGAAACTTTATTCCCAATTTGAAAATTATAGTCGTTTAAATACATTTTCACCCAGGATTATGTTTTAAACACTAATCTTTCATTTATCTTGATTCTAATAGTCTAACTATTTAATCAACGATTTGTGGTACTATTTATTATAATGATTATTATAGTCCAACTATATAATCAAATATAATTTAAATTATTAACCTCAATTACATTGATTACTATAATCCAATTATAAAATCAACTGTAAATTGAAATTAATTAATTCAAATATATTGATTACTATAATCCAATTATATAATCAACTATAATATAGTCCAACTGCTTTAATTAAAACAACAATTAAATATTAGTCCAACTAATATATTAATTTATATCGACGAAATATTTGAAATGAGCGCGTATGGCAAGTTACTAAACGAATATTGCAAATTCAATACTTGCCTCCCACTATTTTTTGGCGAGCCTCTAACCCTTTGTCGAGTACTCGGGAAACCATGTTTCCTAGTGGGCTAGGATCCCGTTAAATATCACACAATCTTGACTTTGGCCAACAAATTGTATGATAATTAACTAGGTAGATCTCTAAGATCAATTGAATCTAATCCAATTCCTAGATCCAGTAGGGGGACATCCAAGTCCGAAACATATATCTTATATAAGCCAATACATCCAATGTATTACCTAACCTTTTTCCTCTGAATCAACTAAGCATTGGCTTTGGCACAACAAACTTAGTGATTCCAGTTAAGCGCGACCTATTGACCATAGAAAGCTTCGTAATCAATGTCGATGGACAAGAAGTGGTCTTGACTTTGGCCAACAAACCACAACTTGGACAAGACACCAATATGTAACAAAGCCTTCGTGATTCAAACACATCCTCGACGGACAAAGGCCTTGGCTTTGGCCAACAAGCCAATGCCAGTCTCGGATCTTGAGTGAGAATCACTCAATGGAAGGAAAAACGCTTAATATTGTTTGAGGGTTTTTCGCGTACAAATTGGCAACCAATTTATTATCTTTGTTAAGGTCTCATCTTCATACACCCTTAAGCATACATTCTAAACACATAATAAAGCGCGTATAATAAAATAATAATGATATGCGGATGGATACTTTTACATTGTTCCTATATCAAATCTCTCACTTTCTCTCTCCCGCTAGCACATGTATTTACTTCTACCTGTTACACTACACTTCTAAAGAAACCTCATTTACATTGAGGGGAATAGGTGAGAAGAGAATACAAAGAATAAGGAGGTAATAAGGCTGGACTCGTAGGTCCAATTAATAAATCAAATTTATTACAACAATTTCTAAAATTGTCCCACCCATCTAATATCCATCCGATATACATTATTCATGCATCGCAACCATGTATTCACACAAGCATGTAATCAATCAATCTAATCAAATTAATTAATCTGATAATTAGTGACCATCCAATGTTCAAACAACGATTTGATTTTGCTCGAGTCAAACTCGTTTTTGTGAATAAGTACTCAAAGTACGAATTCTCGAATTAAAATAAACTACATAATTAAATCCAATTCAATTTGTATTTAATTCTAATTCACTATTTAATTCCAAATTAAATATTACACTTTATTAATAAACCTTTTACGATTTAAATTCCAAATTTAATCCTTACGGGTCTCAAAACCCAATTAACGTCCAACGTCAATTTAATTAAAGTCCAATGGGCTTTTAATTAATTTCTTAAGGCGTGAACTTTTGGTCAACTCGAGTCGAACCCAATAACCAAAGTCCAATCCGGGAGTTACCCCATAAGCCCAGAAATCAATTTTGGCCCATTAGGCCCAATTAAACTTTAAAGGTCCATTAAGTCGCATTTGGGCTTTATGGAAGCGGTTTTGGGCCCAATTGGATCCAACCAATTTAGCCTAAACCCAAATTTGTACAACAAAGCCCAATAAGCCCATTAACAACATTACAAGCCCAAATCCAATTTAAGCCCAAATAATTTAATTCCAAAAATTCCAAATTTCTCAATTAAATTACCTAAAGTGTATAACATTATTAATTACCCAAATCAATATTTCCAAAACACCAAATTTGTTCAATTAATCATGCTCATCAACAAGAAAACATGTTCAACACATTTCATCAAAAATCAAACCCAATTTACATGCATATATGTCTCGGCCAAGGGGGAATTTCATGCCCAAATCAAATTCAATCCAATTAAATTCAATTCAACATTAAATCAATATCCCTAAATGATTTCAAACACATCCAATGAATCAAAAAATCAAAATCCAAGACAATTAGGGTTCATCATATTTTCGGCCAAGCTAGAAAATTTGGGGAAAATTGTTCCAAACCATTTTTCTTGAAATTGATCCAATCAATCTTCAATTAAAACACATTTAAGCATACTAATTAATCCAATTTCATTAAATCATGCCCAAATTCGTTTTACCCAATTTTAAACCCTAAACTAGTTTCATGCTCAAAATAGCTCTGATACCATTGTTGGAGTTTTATAAGCTTCCCAAGATCATTAATCAAGCATGAAATAAATATGAATACACATCAAATGAGGTGCGAAATACTCACAATGAACGGATTGGATGCATCGAAGAACAAAACTCCATTTCATTCCTCTGTCAAGCTCGGCAAACTCACTGGTTTGGGCTCCAAGGATTCGGTAGTCCACTGTTCTTCATCCTCATAATCGGCCATGGATGTCTTCAAAGCTCCAAGCTCCAAGTGGTGATTCCAAGCTCACGAAATCACTGCCCTATCACCTTGGTATGTCTCCTAGAGTGTGCTAGTACCTTGATTTTGCAACAAAATCATCTCTTTGTTTCTCCTCCATTCACGGCGGGAACCAGAAAAGAAGAACAAGAATCGGTCCAAGACCGAGAGAGAAAGAGGAGGGAAAAAGAGAGAGAGAAAGAAATGTGTTAATCTTAATTTGTTTTTCCAAAAACAAATAAAACATATACAAAAACTTTTTTTAAAAATGTCAAGCATTAATTGCTTTCAATCAACTCACATCAATCAATCAATCAATTATCACATCACTCAAAGTGACATGTGATTTGACGCTTGATGTGACAAATGATTTGACGCTTGATTTGACTTGCGTGCCACACTAGAATTCGAAATACGAATGCGCTCGCAAACAATCCCGGGCTCGGGTTCGCTAAATCCAAATTAACAAATTTTCCGTTGCGACGCAATTAAACGATTACGCCTAGCGAAATAACTATTCATGTCGCTAACAAATTAATTCTAAATTAACTCGTTCGCCCGAATTAAAATCTAATTTTAATTATGCGTCGAAATCCAATTTCGTTTAATATATCGAATATATTAATTTATCGATTAATTCCAAATTAATCATTTTCTCTCTTTAAATGATATTTTATCCCAGATAAAATATCTCCGTAATTAATCCCAGATTAATTTTCTCTCATTAAATTAATCCCAGATTAATTAAAGTGTGAGTCATATGTCATCGGTGAATCTTCGGGAAGCGACCCATGAGATCTCCGGATATGTTGGCAGTAAATACGGTTGTCGGACTATCCGAACACGTAAGTATCTTGTACTACGTTTTACCGATTTACAAAACAAGGTTGGCTTCTAGCAAAGCGCCATGCCTTCCCAATTCTCCAGAAACATGCTTACAGGAATAAGCGATCTATATCAGGCGTAGTATACGTGGTATTGCGTATGTCGATCCAGTATCGGATGATCACGTGCTAGGCTTGGGGCTGGAATTGTGTCTGCCCCGTACGAAGCACATGTCGGATGTCTGGTAACTAGTCTCTATAATCGGATAAATATGACCTAGTCATAATATCCCGATAGCTCGAGCATATAAGAGAACGAGTTATGTATCCTATGTGACCATCATCTCCATTATGACTGGAGTGATACTTCCATCTCGACATCACACCCAATACACTACGATTCTCAATATACCAAGTATTGGCGTACATAGAACCTGTTAAAGTCCTGGACAACCGCAACCAAACTATATTGATTGTCGCAAGTATTAGCGGTGCAAGTCTCAGGTTAAGACCAAATACACCTACCCTGATTTCGGACTTCCATAGACACATAGTCATACTACCAATGGAATTCCTAGGGGGTCTATCCAGAGCGAAGCTATTTCCCGTACCATCGGTAAAACACAACCTCCTATTACACTTGCGTGAGTATCATATACCCAAATATATGAGAACTATTCCGTCGTGCCCTCACAACGCGCACAAGTGTAATACTAGTCTTTTACGTATTTATCGATGTCCAATCTCGATAATACTCTGACTAGGGATATTTAATGATTTATCCTTCGTGGACTGATACTGTCTCATATCATTCTCAGTCCAGGAACAAATCATAGAGACCTTCTATCATTTATACATCTAGGTGATATAATCACAAATGATAAGAGTGCAATCTCCTTTGTCACATAGTTAATTTGTACAACAACACCGTGATCTGTACAAATAGTGACGTTATGGGTCATAATTGTCCAACACAAAGCCCAATAAGGAATCACCCTTTTGCCAATAATCAATTTAGGCCCATTAGGCCCAATTAAAATATTAAAGGCCAATTTAATCACATTTGGACTTTGTGGAAATGGTTTTAGGCCCAATTGGATCCAACCAATTAACCTAAACCAAACTTGGCCCAACCAAGCCCAATAAGCCCAAATACAACTTTATTAGCCCAATTTCAAATTTAAGCCCAACTAATTAAATTCCAATATTCCAAATATCATAATTTAATCAATTAAACTGCATTAGCCATAATTAAATAGTCAAATTAACATTTCCAAATTACAAATTACACAAATTAATCATGCTAGTCATCATCAACACATGGCCAACAATATTGAATCAAAAATCATCTCATTTCATGCTTTTGATGTCACGACAATTTAGGGTTTTATAAATCGATTTCGATTTCAATCCAATTAAATCATTAATCAATTTATCCCAAGTCTTTAAACTCATCCAATGATCAAAATAACAAAAAATACCATGACATTAGGGCACTATATAATTCGGCCAAGCCAAATTTTTGGTGAAAAATTAATCCAATTCAATTTTCATCAAATTGATCACGCATAACTCTAAGTTATCATCATTCAAGCATACTCAATCAATCAATTTTATCAAATCATGCTCAAATCAATTTTACCCAAATTTTACCCTAAATTCAATTTCATGCTTAATAACCTGGCTCTAATACCATTGTTGAGTTTTCTAGGTCAAACCAATATCAATTAAGCATATGAAATGTGCGAATACATCAAAATAAGTAGCAGAAATACTCACTTTGATCGGTTGGATGTTGGCGAAGAGTTCAAAAATTTCCTTTTGATGTATTCGGCCAAGCCCCTTGTTGTGCTCCACCAACTTTCGGTCAAGCTCTCCATTTTGTTCGATCTTCAAGCTCCAAGCTTTGAATGTAGATTCCATGCTCATGAATGGGTTTCCCTATCACCTTTGTGAGACTCCTTGGATGTGCTAGCATCATTGAAAAATTGCAACAATTTTTCTATTTCCCTTTGTGTAACTCTCGGCCATGAGAGAAAAATGGAGAAGGAAAGAAAATGGCTTGTTGCCGTGAGGAGGGGAGGGGGAGAGAAAATGTGTTGTGTTGTGTATTTTTGATTTCAAAAATCAAATACAATTATTCAATTTCCAAAATTTGTACAAGGCATTAAAGCCTTTCAACAACTCCCATCAATCACAAAAGTTACATGCATCACATCACTCAAAGTTGATGTGATGCATGATGTGACTTGTGGGCCCCACTTGATTCAAAATACGAGTGGTCCTGTAAACACTCCCGGGCTCGGATTCGCTAATTCCGAATTAACGAATTTTCTGTTGCGACGTAATTAAATCAAATTTAATTAAATAATTATGCCTAGCAAAATTACAATTCACGTCGCTAACGAATTAATTCTAAATTAACTCGTTCGCCCGAATTAAAATCTAATTTTAATTCCGCGTCGAAATCTAATTTCGTATAATATATCGAATATATTATTTTATCGATTAATTCCAAATTAATCGTTCTCTCTCTTCAAATAGTATTTTATCCCATATAAAATATCTCCGTAATTAATCCTAGATTAATTTTCTCTCTCTACTAATTAATCCCAGATTAATTATGTTCGAGTCATACGTCATCGGTAAATCTTTGGGAAGCGACCCATGAGATCCCTGGATATGTTGGCAGTAAATCCGGTCGTCAGACTATCCGAACACGTACGTACCTAGTACTACATTTTTACCAATTTACAAGACATGATTGGCTTCTAGCAAAGCACCGTGCCTACCCAATTCTCCAAAAATATTCTTAAAGGAATATGTAATCTGTATCAGGCGTAGTATACATAGTATTGCTTATTACGATCCAGTATCGGATGTCACATGCAAGGCCTGGGGCTGGAATTGTGTCTACCTCGTACGAAGCATATATCGGATCTCTGGTAACTAGTCTCTATAATCGGATAATCTTGACCTAGTCATATTATCCCGATGACTGCAGTACTAAAGAGTACTAGTTCCGTATCCTGCGTGATCATCATCTCCATATGACTGGAGTGATACTTCCATCTTGACATCTCACCCAATACACTACGATTCTAAATATACCCAGAAGAGGCGTACACAGAACCGGTTAAAGCCCTGGACGACCAAAACCAAAGTATATTAATTGTCGCAAGTATTAGCGAAGCAAGTCTCAGTTTAAGACCAAATACACCTACCCTGATTCGGACTTCCATAGACACATAGTAATACTACCAATGGTATTCTGAGGGGTCTATCCATAGCGAAGCTGTTTCCGTACCATCGGTAAACACAACCTCCTATTACACTTGCATAAGTATCCAATACTTAAATATATGAGAACTATGCCGTTATGCTCCCACAACGCGCACAAGTACAATACTAGTCTATTCCGTATTATCAATGTCCAGTCTTGATAACACTACGACTAGGGATGTTTAATGATTAAACCTTCGTGGATTGATATTGTCTCATATCATCTCAATCCGGAACTAATCATAAGGACTTTTATCCTTTATGTATCTTGTTAATCCATTTACAAATGATAAAAGAGCAATTTCCTTTGTCACATAGTTAAATTGTACAACAACACCATGTTCTGTACAAATAGTGATGCTATGGGTCATAATTGTCCAACAAGCAGTCACGTCAACGATCTATTCATGATCAGACCTCCGCTTGTTCGTTGGGTGTAGACTGATGCTCATGATATCCAGTGCGTATCAAGATATGATCTGTCTATCATGTGTACAGGGTATAGGCATCCAGCACATGTTTACAATCTAGTAAATTCATGGTCGTGGTATAACATCGGAAACCAGTTTCGAGTGTTATTTAGAGATCATAAATTGAAAGTTGACTGTATTATACCGAACGGATTTGACGTTCTAATCAATATCCCAGGTATAATACGAATGGCCTGTGACGGAGGGATTATACGTATGTTATGACCTCGGCTTGCATAGTTTAGCGGGATTATCCATGGTCATCATAATCCATAAGTGTGTGGATTATGGACACAAAATTGGATTTCGTGACGGATAAACCTAAACTTAGAGAGTCCCACAATATAAAGTGTACTCGTTGAGCACTTGGGCAACTCGATATGAATAATACAGATTATTCATAATAATTCACCGGATTAAGTGAGTTAATTCGGATCGTTTAATCGGTTAAACGATAACACATGCATTAGGAGATTTTGTCCGCTAATAATTATTGTGTATTTGTATTTGATACATAATACGATTAGATACACATTAATTATTCGTCAAATGAGATTTTGACACATGCCAATAATATATGTATTTGTTATTTTATATATATATATATATATATAGATATATATATATATATATATATATATATATATGTGTGTAAATTAATTGTTTAATTATTTAATAGTTAAGTAATTAAATAAATAAAATTAAAGCCTTATCCATTTGTCATTATTTGAATGATACATGGTGAGTTTTAATTGGACCAAATGGCATGTATTAAATACACTTTATGTGTGTCCAATTTTGATTGGATATTATAAAGTTTAATTGCATTTAATTTGATTAAATTATAAAAGACAATTATGCCCCCCCTTTACCATTTTCGGTCAACCAATTTAAAAAGGGAAAAAATTGTTTCTCTCTCTTTTTCATTCAAAAACCTCTGCCGAAAGCTCCTAAGAAAATGGGTTTTTCATTTTGCTTGATGATTCAAGCAAACAAGTGAACGAAAATCAAGAAATGGCTTATGGAATTTGGAATTTTAGAGGTAATCTTCAAATCCCTAAAGTCTTGAAATTTGTTTCTTATTTCTTGATTTCTTAGAATAGTTCTAGGGATTCTTTGCTTGAAAAATTTCAGGCTTTTGGCTTTGATGGATGATATTGGAAGAATATGCATGTGTGAAGTGTAGATTATGTGGAATTATTATAATATTTACTCAATTTGTTAATTTGATGAATTGTTGTCATTCTAGAGTTGTTGATACACTCTAAGATAATATATAATTGTTCTATAGTATTTCATGTCTGGTGGGTTTCATTTGGTGTTGTGATTAATTAGATTAATTATGGAAATTTGGATTTAAAGCATATATTTTGGTAATTTCGGTTTGTAGATCAGATCTGCAGAAACTGGAAATTCTGGGGGTGTTTTTGATGTCCTACAAATGTAATGGATGTCTTTGGGAGTTGACACAATTGCCGGAAAGTGTTTCCGACTTGAAATGAGCGAAAACGGCCAAAAATGGCGTTACCGGGTGGATTTTGAGCCAACCGGGTGACGGCTGTCCAAACAGTGAATCTGTCACTGTTTAGGCAGCCCATGAACAGCCCGGACACTATTGGGGCTGACCTGGGTAGTCCCCATAACTACCGGATAGTCGGTTCGGTCAAAAACGCATTTTAGGCCATTTTACGGAAAAATGATTTTCGTAAAAGTTTCGCGAAGTTTTAACTATGTTTATGTCAATATTTGATATTGAATAAATAGATTTAGGTGAAATATGAATAAATTATTCATATTAGATATTGAATAATTTATTTGGTATTTTGAAAAAGTTTTAAAATACGATTTCGCCCGAACCCGCGCTTCCGCTGCGCCTATCGCCCAATACCCCAACAATACTTCTGTTCCACATGCTTCGACTTCTGATGCGCCCTCGACTCATTTGCTTGCGCAATGGCTCCAGTGTTATCACAGTATAATGGAATCGCTTTCTCGATACTTGAGACAACTCCCAATTCTGTGATAAAGTTCCTAATCTATACAGCTTCCTTTGCAGCTTTAGAAGCTGCAATGTATTCCGCCTCTATGGTGGAATCTGCTGTTGACCCCTGTTTGGAACTCTTCCAGTAAAATGCGCCTCCGTTAAGGGTAAAGACGAATCCAGATGTAGACTTTCTATCATCGAGATCCGATTGGAAGTCGGAATCTGTATACCTGTTAACTTGCAGTTCACTTCCTCCATAAATTATAAACTTATCCTTAGTACCTTTAAGATACTTCAGGATATGTTTAATGGCCATCCAATGGTCATTTCCTGGATTGGATTGATATCTACTAGTTACGCTAACAGCGAAACTGATATCAGGCCTAGTACATAATATGACATACATTATGCTACCCAAACACGAAGTATAAGGTTGGTTAGACATTCTAACCTTCTCATCTTCTGTTTGTGGACTCATTTTCTTCGAAAGATGAATCTCATGTCTGAACGGTATGTTTGATGTCTTACAGTTACCAAAATTATACCGTTCCAAGATCTTATTTATGTACGTTGATTGGGATAACCGAATCAGCTTCCTTTTTCTATCTCTATAGAGTTTTATCCCTAAAATATAGGAAGCTTCTCCTAGGTCCTTCATGGAGAAATTCTTACAGAGATATGCTTTGACGCCTTGTAACATCCCTATATCATTCCCAATGATTAGGATGTCGTCAACATAGAGGACTAAAAATACTACCATGCTCCCACTGACCTTCTGATATATACATGATTCTTCCGAATTCTTGAGAAAACCAGACGATCTAATAATCTCATCGAATCAAAGATTCCAACTTCGTGAAGCTTGTTTAAGTCCATAAATGGACTTCTTAAGCTTACATACCATACCCGAGTTTTCGCTGGACGCAAAACCTTCCAGATGTTCCATATAGATTTCTTCATCAAGAAATCTATTTAGAAAAACCGTTTTGACATCCATTTGCCAAATCTTGTAATCATGATACGCAGCTATAGAAAGCAAAATCCTAATAGACTTAAGCATTGCTACTTGCGAAAAAGTTTCATCGTAGTCGATGCCAGGTCCCTGCGTGTAACCTTTTGCTACCAGTCGGGCCCTGTAAGTTTCAACCTTACTGTCAGGCCTGCGCTTCCTCTTGTAAACTCATTTACAACTGATACGAACAATTCCTTCGGGAAGCGGAACCAAGTCCCAAAATTGATTCCCATACTTGATTTTATGGCACTTTGCCATTTCACGGAGTCTATGTCCAACATCAATTCACTATAGGTAAAAGGATCAGTCTCTTCAACTAAGAGAACATCGAGACTCTTTTCTTGAATCAAATACAAGCGTTCAGGAGGTCTAGATATCCTTTGTGACCTACGGAGTGTGTGTGTTGAAGGTTCTTCATCTACTTGAATCTCAGTTTCCTCTGTTGGTTCGTTGTTTTCAGGTTGGGCTTCATCAAGTTCAACATGTCTACGATTACCACCTTCTGACAAAAATTCTACTTCTATAAATCATGCGAAGCGAGCTACGAACACATTTCGATGCTCGGTATCATAGAACAGATATCCCCTCGTGTTCGAAGGATATCCAACAAACCTAAACTTTTGCCCTCGAGGCGAAAGCTTATCTTGTTGAGTCATCATGACATAGGCAGGACAACCCCAAACCTTAATATAACTAAGATTTGGTCTCCTACCGGTCCATATCTCATATGGAGTCGTAGGTACAGCTTTTGAAGGAATCTTATTCAAAAGATGTGCAGCTGTTAAAAGAGAGTAGCCCCATAAGTAATAGGGCAAATCTGTAAAACTCAACATTGATCGGACCATATCCAA
This sequence comes from Zanthoxylum bungeanum, assembly GCA_019454045.1. Lineage (NCBI taxonomy): Eukaryota > Viridiplantae > Streptophyta > Magnoliopsida > Sapindales > Rutaceae > Zanthoxylum > Zanthoxylum bungeanum. The sequence goes on along the minus strand of SKCR01039082.1, from coordinate 21,101 downwards.
TAAAGTCTGATTTCTCCTCTCAGACACTTCATTGTGTTGTGGAGTACCTGGAGGAGTATATCGAGCGAGAATCTCATTCTCCTTTATATAATCCATGAACTCACTGCTCATATATTCGCCGCCTCGATCAGATCGAAGGCATTTAATATATTGACCAATCTATTTTTCTACATCATTTCGGAACTCTTTGAACTTTTCAAAGGTTTCCGATTTATGTCACATCAGGTAGACATAACCATACCGTGACAGATCATCGGTAAAGGTAACGAAATACGAATAACCACTGTGAGCAGTTTGACTTAGTGGACCACATGCATCAAAATGTACGAGTTTCAGTAAGTTAGTGGTGTGGTGTCCAACACCAGAAAATGGGGCTTTGGTCATCTTACCCTGAATACACGATTCACAAGTTGGATAGGATTCAATGGTGAGATCTAATATCAAACCATTCTTAACCAATTGGGTAGGGCGTTTAACGCCTATATGACCTAGCCGCATATGTCAAAGTCAATATTATTAACAACATGTAAACTAAATTTATTAACTCCAGTATTCAAAATATCTTTTGAAGTATGCAATTTGTAATGACCATGATCATTTGGACAACAAAGGATCTGAATATTACATTTATCATATAAATACAAAGAACAGTTCTTAATATTAATATGATAACCTTCTATGTCTAATACAAAAAGAGATATAATATTAGCTACACATCCTGGTACAAGGTAGTAGTCATACAACAAAAGTTTCCCATTCGGAAAAGGGATCTCGCATACTCCCACTGCAACTGCATCCAGAGAGTCTCCACTCCCAAAGCGCAATTGCATCTCTCCAGGCTTCAATTTCTTACTTTCCTTCAGCACCTACAACGAATTACAAATGTGAACAGGACAAGCAGAATCTAAAATCCAGCTGGATGTTACAGCTTCACAAGCTAGTGAGATATCAATAACTGGAAAAATAAACGTATCTGATGTAGATGCTCTCTCTCTCCTTATATGGGCGATGTAGTCAGGACAGTTCATTTTCCAGTGCCCGACTTTGCTGCAACGATGGCATTTGTCTTCGGAAGCCTTCTTGGGCTTTGCTATGTTTCCCTTCGGTTGAGAACCGAAACCCTTTTTCTTCTTCGCTTTCATCTTCTTTCCTTTTGACCAGGTCTGGGAAGAAGCAGAAAGTGAAGTAGGTTTCGGAGGGCGAGTCGGTGCTCCCTTCCTTAGGTCATCTTCCGCCATGATCAGTATCTTATGCAGCTCATGGTAGGTACAGATAATCCTATTCATGTTGAAGTACATCATGAATTGGCGATATGAAGCTGGAAGCAAACCAAGAATGACACTCCTACCGAGAATGTCATTCAGAGGGAGATTATGTTGCCTCAGTTGATCGATCAAATCGATCATGTGAAGAACATGCGAGCTCACAACTTGGCCCTCGTCCAGTTGCGCATGGAACAGTTCCATCTCAACTTTGTGAACAACGATTTGTTCTTGGTTCATAAACGATTCTCTTAATCGCATCATCATATTATACGCATCTGATATGCCATAGTATTGTTTCTTGAGTCTCGGTGTTAGAGAACTTAAGATGTATGATTTAACTTTTAAATCATCATCTTTCCAAGCTTGGAAAACTTGGTGTTCCCCCGGTGTTGCGTCCTCAACACAGCTAAGGGCAGCGGACCCTCAAGAACATATCCCAACTTCTCGGAATCAAGGACAATCCTTAAATCCAAGTTCCAATCGGCGAAGTTCTCAGCGCCTTTGAGTTTGTTCGTATCCAACATACTCGCAAACTGATTAGAAGATTGTGCCGCCATCGCAAATCTATCACATAGATCACGAAAAATGGTTAGCAGATAAAAAACAGTTTCATATAATATCTAAAGCGTTAACTAGATCATGGATTTTTAATCTAAAAATGCTCATCCCACTAAATCATGCAAAACCGTAATCCCCAAACATAATACAAAGATTTAATAATTAAATTAAATACAAATAGTGATAGGTGGATCTCATGAATATATTTCAGCTCACAGCAGTGGCACGGTCTGGCCTACGTATATTCATCAGGTAGACAACTCATTGTCAATCACTCAATATTGACTCATGGGTTTCCGGTCCTGATCGTTTCTCGTTGTGACAACTTTGGCATGTTCACAATGAGACGTACCAAGGTTAAACTCGTCGATGATAAACTCAAGCTACTTGCGTAACCCTGACAGTTTTGGCACATTCAGGATTCGCTTTCACTTGAATTTATCTAGTATCTAATATACATCCGGCATAGATAAATTTCTATCAGCTACACCCTCACAGCAGTGGCACGGTCTCGGATGTAGTCACAGAAAAATATTCATAAACTGTATTGACAAGACGGACCATGTAATATGCATCAAATACAAAATTCACATAAACCTTATTAATTAGGGATTTTCCGCAAAAGGTGTTTTTTACTTTATTTAATCAAATTAAATAAACACATGCATGCATCATATAAAGATTAAATTAAACATTGAATTTAAAAAGGAATAATCATATTAGGGTGGCCAGAATCAGACTCGCTCTAATACCATTTTGTAGGGGTTTTATGGCGAAAATCTGGTAACGCAGCGGAATCGCGGAAAATCGAAATTTTCCGATTTCAAAATTTTTCTTGGATCAATTAAATAAACTTATTTATTTAATTATCAAATTATTAAATTCTGAAAAATTACACAAGAAATCTAATTTCTTGGTAATTATCGAATTGCCCCATAACTTTACAAATTGATCATTTGTCTTAAAATTGTCAAATATAATTTTGGATGATTCTAAATCATTTCTAAAATGATTTCCAACAAGTCCAACTCATCAAAATCAGATTGCAACAAAATCACCAATTTTTGCCTAATTGCCGTGAGCACCCAGAAATTTTCAGATTTTACAATTTAGTCCTTTTATGTTCAAAACATGTCAAGATCAAATCCAATCAACCCAAAACATTACATGCATCTTATATACACTATAATACATCACATATATGAAAAGCCCCAAATTTTGAATTGGTTAAGAACCCTAATTTTATAATTTCACCAAATTCACCAATATTACCAAATCTTTAAAATCCAACACTTTAATTCATTCTTTACAACACCAAAAAAGTCTCACCACTTTGAAATAACTCTAGAACAATTCTAGGTCACCAAGGAGTGGTTCAACAACTCTAGAATGGCAACATGATTATCAAATAATCAAAAGAGAGCCATTGAAACCATTTCAAGCTCACTTTATAACCATACATGCATACATCTTTCTTTCAAGTTCATAATCAATTAAAACACAAACTATAAGTAAAGAGACAACATCAAAGCAACACAAGATGAAGCTAAGCATGTTAGAAACATTTTTCATGTTGGAAGATTTGAAAGAAAACTTACAAATGCTAAGGATTTCCGAGCTTTTCTTCTTTTCTCCAAACTTTTCTCTCAACTACTTTTGTGTTTGTTTTTAGACTTATGAAACCCTTAACCTAATGAAAATGAAACAAAATAATATATACCTCACATTTTTGCCCTTGGCTGAAAATGGTGTGTATATAAATATCTAGATATTAATTTTTGTTTCAATTAAAGCTTTATCAACTTGTTTTGTAAATCCTTACACCTTTAATGATTTATTCAACAAGTCAAAAAAGTAACTAAAGTCATTTAATAAAATATCAAAACTTAAAATATTTATATTTTTAATTAATTTAATTATTTAATAATTAAATAATTATTTAAATACAAATATATTAAATACAAAGAAAATGGCAGCCTTAATATGAGCTTTCATATTAAATACAAGCAATTGACCACATTAACAAATTAACCAATAATGTTGATCCTTCAATACAACATAAGCTTTCATTAGATTCAATACAAAGAAAAATGGCAGCCTTAATATGAATTACACACAAAATATAACACAATAAGCCATTCACACTCAGTTAATGATAATGCTTAAAACACAGCCCAGGAACATAATTGAAGATCAAATTAAATAAAATATTGTCACCTTTTTCTCACCAAATGAATTTTCTTTCTCGGAAAACAAACAAGTAACAAAAATTAAAATTAAAGAATGAAAGCGATGCAGCAATTAGTGTTCTTCTCTGGCTTTACAGTATCACTTTTTTTTTACTTCATCGAGGCAGTCAAATTTACCAATTGAGAGAAAAAGAGGAAATAAAATAAAGAAGGGAACTTACTGGATGCTGCATGCTTTGATCCTTGATGAATGAAGATGAAACAAGAAAATCAGAGCCTCAGATTTGTTGTCTCTCGACGCCGGCGGTGAACTGAAATGAAGACTGAAACCGAAATGATCAAATGAACTAAACCGAAATGAATGAACGATGAACCTAAGACTGAAAATGAAGTGGAAGTGCAGTGAAGACCGAAGAAATGAACCCTAAATTCCTAATTAGTATTTGACTCAGGTATGCAAAACGACGTCGTTTAAGAAACTCCAAAACGACGTCGTTTTGCATTTTAATTAAAAAAAAAAAAGCGGATCGGATTTTATTCGATCCGATCTGAAATCTGTCGAACCGCAACAACCCCATTCGATCAGATTAAATAATCAGATCGGATCCGATTCGGTCCGACCAAATCGGATCGAATCGGATCCGATCCGATGCCCTCCCCTAATATTTACATTAAATATCAAATACATATATATTTATGATATTAATCAAATATCTCAATTTGACAATTAATTAATATGTATTTGATAAAATCTATCATTAAATACAAATACACAAAAAATTAGGAAATGACTATTAGGTCCATTTGCATGTATTTTTCGTTTAACCTTTAAACGACTTATAAATAAACTGTATTATTCATAAATATTACCCTAGTACTCTACGAGTATATTTCACTAGTGAGACTCTCTAGATTCAGGCATATCCGTCACAAAATCCAATTTCGTGTCCATAATTTGCCCACTCGTAAATTATGACGACCACAGATAAACTCGCTGAATCATACAAGTCGAGGTCATGGCAAATGTATAATTCTTCTGTCACAGGTATCCGGATATATCCCAGAGATATAGATGTAAACGTCAAATCTCTATAGGGATAATCTCGTCGACGTCTCTATTAGCAATCTCTAAAAGAACACTTAGAACTGACTTATATAGTGTACCACGGGCCCATGGTTTTTATCTGATTGCTAATCATAAATGGACTACCTATGCTCTGTACACAGAACTGAAGGATCATATCTCGACATAAACAGGACACGCTGAGGATCTGTCCACACCCAACGAACAGGCGGAGGTCTGATCTAAATAGATCGGTGACGTGACTGTCATCTAATTTTGTAAGATGTATCATGTGCCCACAGTGGTATCTCAAGTCGAAGAGTCACAAATGCTACTCAACCCGAGAAGATTCTTATTGATGTTGGTGTACCATTCATTAAGAATCTTTGGTGAGTCGTTCAATATTTATCCGCTATAAACACCTACAAGTCTATACGAGTCCCCAAGACTCATGGTTCATTGAGAAACCATTGGAATCATATATTCCAGTATACGGCATGTACCAGTCTCAACGGGTTTACTTTATGACCAAGTAGTGTAAACCTTGACCAGGAACTGTCTGAGAATGACAACGTCATGATACAACTAAATATCAGTTGCGACGCTTTTGTAACTGTATCATGACTAATCATCATAAGGTCTATTACGTCTTTACCATATTAAAAGATATATATATATATTTATTATATTATAGAAACTGCTTATTTTATTCATAATAAAACGTTTTACAATAGTATTCTCAAAGAAATACAACCGGGAATTGGCGCTCTGAACACCAACCCCAACAGTATCTACTACCCACTCAACATCTTGGGTTGTGGTGTAAAGGCATGTCTCTTCCTATATAGAGCAAATGGCTATATCTCATTGGACAACTACTATTGTCACTGCATCATTGTTCTTCAGTTGGGAATTGCTTTGACCCTGCTCTCGCTGTAGCTTTCGGTAATTCTTCTTTAAGTGACCTTTTATGCCATAATAATAGCACTTGTAAGTAGCCTTTCTTCCGTTTATGGATTTGCCTCTACTTTTGCTTCAACCTCTCCCTCTACCTCGATTTTTATCTCGTTATCTTCCTCGATTCTCCATGACGAAGGCTTGTGTCTGATCTATGCCCACGTCGTCTCTTCTGGCCTCCTCATTTGACAGTGCATCTTTTACCATAGGCATGGTAAGTTTGCCTCGTAGCGCCAAATTGCTTAGAGTAACCACCAATGTCTCCCAATTATCAGGAAGTGAACTGAGTAGTAGAAGGGCTTATACTTCATCTCCCAGCTGCATGTCTACTACAGACAAAATGATGTGATCCTAGCAGCATGGATCGATTTCGTTTGTTTATGCTTATTTATTATTTATTTTCATATATGGAACCAACGTGGTTGTCCGTTTTTATTTATTATTTGGGTTAATTTATTTTATTTAGTTATGGGTTCAAAGTGGGCTAGAAATTATGAATTATGGGCTTTTAGTTGATAATGGGTAGTTTAGGGCTATATTAGTCTTTTTAGCTCTCTTAGGGTTTGAGTATGTTACTATTTAAACTCAAAAACAACTCTTAATGAAGGACCCTATTATTGTGCGTGAATAGTGAATTTCTTGAGATTAAGAAAATTTTATCATCGTTCAGTGATTGAACAAAGACTTATCAAAGGGTTGGCATCCTTTGTGGCGTCCTATTTGCTGGCAAAATTCATCTGAGGCTATCTCCAAGGTTTTCAAGGACAGGTTCTTTGGGGGTCTACGGGATCTTGGATCGGGTTTTGTCTGTTTCGTATCCTGTTTCGTATCAATTGGTTATCAGAGCCAGATTTTAGGTTTGACTTTTTTTCTTTCCGTTTCTTCTTTTTTTTTCGCCTTTCAGTCTTTCAATTTTGTCTCCTTTTGTTTACTGTTCTTCGTTGTTTAAAAAAAAAAGTGAGTTCACGCCTGTGAAAGAAAAAAAAAAGATTTTGCGAGTTTGTTAACCATTGCTCACTTCGATATTTGATTTGGGCAAAGAAAAAAATTAAAAAAAACAAAAAACAAAAATATCAATCTTGATGTCAACAATCTGCAAGATCATCAATATTGGCGTCAACATCATCTTTAGTCTTTGGACCATTTGTTTATTTTGCATACAGTTTCGTTTTGTCTTTGGTCAATTTGTTTTAGCTTCAGTTTGCGTCAGTGTTGGTTCGCTTTGAATTTTTACATGCATATTTTGGATCTGAATGTTGCATGCATATGTCTGCTTTCGTCAGTTTCATCACTTACATGTATATGTTTGAGTCGGTCATAGCAGAAATAATAATAATAATATCTTGATCGGTTTCTGAAAAAAAAAAATTTCAGATTTGGTCAGGCAAATTAAAATTTGATCAAGTCCCTTGTGTGTTAAGTTGTGCTAGGGTTTTTTACCTTAGTGTCCCTTAATCGAAAAGGAATTTTTTTGTGTTAATTATTGAGTCTTTTCTAAATTAATTGAACCAAGTCGTAGTTGAGTCTCGTATTTTAATTTTTGGTTGAATTTGTCACTAAGTTTCCGAATATGATTTTTTGTGTTTTATTTTGAGTCTTACATGGTCTTTTTATTTTTATTTTTTTAGTCTTATTTTTTTGTCTTGTCTTTGTCTTTGTCATTTTTTTAGTCTTTTCTTCCTTCTTGAATTTATTTTTGTCAATATGCCAAGTGCTTTGGTTGATATTATGGGGCAACCAAGAGATAATATCTCTCGTACCAGAGTATTTGTGAAAGATGAGGTGTGCAGTGTGATTATTGATGGGGAACAGTGGGCTAATTTAGTTAGTACCAGTCTCGTGGAGAAATTGAGGTTGTCATTGCGAAACCACCTCCTAAGCCTTATATGTTACGAGGTTTGCCTAATTGTGCTGAGGTTAAGGTGGAGTATCAAGTTATGGTTGCATTTTCTACTATGAGGTTTCATGATGAGGTATTATATGATGTGGTGCCTATGCTTGATTGTCACGTATTGTTGGGTGGTTCATGGAAGTATGATAGGCAAGTGTGGCATCATGTTGAGAGGAGTAGGTACATTTATGTCACGGAGCGGAGGTCAGTGATTCTTTCTCTTTTAACACCACAACAAGCCTATAAAGATCAATTAATAATGAAGAGGAGAAGTGAGGTTGAAAAGAGGAAAAAAGAAAGAGCTGTCGAGTGCTTAGCAAATAACTTTCTAGTGATATTGTTAATGTCAAAGAAGAAAATATGAGCATGGTAGTGAGTAAGCAAGTAGTGAGGAGTGAGTGTGATGCGAAGGTTATTGCTATTACTGAGGTGGATGACGTAGCTGTTGCTGGTGATGATAAATTTGAAGCTCAATACATGGCTAACTGTATTGATGCAATTACATGTGTAGTCGAATGTGTTGAGAGTGTTGAGCATCCAAATGAGAGTAGTGAGCCGGGAAACACATGGGTAAATACGTGTGAGAGTTTTGTGAGTGTTAAGCATGTAGAATTTGTTGTGAATGAGACTGAGAGTGTGAACTTAATTAGGAATCTCATTGGGACGGTGGGTGAAATAAAATTAGATATTGCGGAAGAGTATGGGCAAGAGGGAACAATACACAAGCATTATTGTACTAACATTGACACTTTTCTTCCATGTGATTTTTCCTTGTTACAGAATAATCGTCCAATTGATTTTATCATTACTATCTATGATCCGGGCACGGATTCGAGGACGAATCCTTTTCAAGAGAGGGTGAATGATGTGATCCTAGCAGCATGGATCGATTTCGTTTGTTTATGCTTATTTATTATTTATTTTCATATATGGAACCAACGTGGTTGTCCGTTTTTATTTATTATTTGGGTTAGTTTATTTTATTTAGTTATTGGTTCAAAGTGGGCTAGAAATTATGAATTATGGGTTTTTAGTTGATAATGGGTAGTTTAGGGCTATATTAGTCTTTTTAGCTCTCTTAGGGTTTGAGTATGTTACTATTTAAACTCAAAAACAACTCTTAATGAAGGACCCTATTATTTGTGCGTGAATAGTGAATGTATTGAGATTAAGAAAATTTTATCATCGTTCAGTGATTGAACAAAGACTTATCAAAGGGTTGGCATCCTTTGTGGCGTCCTATTTGCTGGCAAAATTCATCTGAGGCTATCTCCAAGGGTTTTCAAGGACAGGTTCTTTGGGGTCTACGGATCTTGGATCGGGTTTCGTCTGTTTCGTATCCTGTTTCGTATAAACTGGTTCACAGACTCTGGAACTCATTGTGTGCTCTGCTACTGAAGTTTCACTCCTTAACTTCAAGTCCACCAAACACCTCGTTATTAAGACTTTATTCCGAGCTATTTTGGCATGTACATGTCTTGCAGCTTCATCCATATTTCGTAAGCATTTGTATCTTATGCTACGTGGTGGAAAACGATGTGGCCGATCCATTGCTTAATCTGACCCATAGTTCTATTGTTGAGTTTGTTTCAATCACTCTCTTTGATAAAATATGGTTTCACACTCTTTTCCTCAATCACAGTGTACATATTTTTACAGTAAAAATAATCTATCATTTGAGGTCTCCAGAGAGAGTAATTAGTTGCAGTCAGCTTGATCATTGCTTCACAATGCGAATTTTCCATTTCCATTTCCATTTTAAGTTTAAGATTTAAAATGAAAAATAGGACAAAACAGGGCTGATTTTCACAAATCGAAGGTCACCGTTGAGTCCGGAACCGTGTGAAAATGGTGGATTTGACTATTCGTTGACCTAAATCCGACTTAAGGGCCGATTTTTAAATTTCAGAAACTTTCTGAGGCCAAACTATAAATTTCAGAGACTTTATATGGCTCAATGAAATTTACCAAGATTGCTAACGTGTCCGGCACGAGGTTGATGATGTGGCAAAGGGGACTTAAATGATGACGTGGCTAACACGTGGCTCGTGACGTGGCAACTGACTGGTTAGATTCGCTTACATGTCTGATGACATGTCGACACGTGGCTGTTGATGTGGTGACACATGGCGCTGATAATTCTGCTGATTGGGTGATGATGTGGCACTAACGTGTGCTAACTTAGCGGACACGGGTATCGTCTTTAACCTCTAGAGCGCGTGAAGCGCGTGGTGAGCGTGGCGACGCTTGGGACAACTTCTGGACGGCGCGTGCGGAGCATGCAGCTTCTCTAGAGCTCCGTTTGATTGCTGAAAAATACCACAGTGCTCATCTCGACGTGAACAAGCTGATGGTATGCTCAAAATTGATTTTTGACAACTTCCCGAAACTCGAATTTTCCGAACCAAGTTCCGTTCTTTGATTTTACGACCTCAATGTATAACCAAAGCTTTGATATCACTTGTTGCGATTTCTGATCACCGAAGAGTGTTTATGAGGAAAATTTATTTTCTATTACTACTTGAATAGAATTTACAAAGATTACAAACTTTGTACAAAAACCCCAAGCTTCACTCTTCAAGCTCTCTTAACATGAAGTTTAATATTTTTGGGATAATGGTTTGCCTCCAACTCAACAAAATTAGTGAAGTGGTTGTCATAATTGTCCACTAATTGAGTAGTTAGGGGTGGTTACATCCAAACCATTAATTAAATAATGGTGGTTATAACAAATTAATCATTCACAAATTTATGTTGGATTCATATCACTTCCTATAAATTTTATAGCTTAAATCACTTCTCTAAAAGGTCGTAATTGGTGCACAAGACTTTTGCTATAAAAATATCTTGATGTATACAGTCTTGTCCATTTTTTTTTTCTTTTTTTTTATAGGGAGAGGCTGCTTCTAAGGTTCAAACTTGTGACCAATTGGATAGACTTTGTCCGTTTCGGGCACCAATTCGGGTGCCCATCTCAGGGAAAGTATCTTTTTCCTTAACTCAATGAATAGCCTTAATAATCCAAGTAGGAGAGACTATTGAAGTAGACCAAACCTGACATATGTGAAGTTGTGGACCCTGGATTGTCTATTTTCCGAAAGGAAGAAATATTCTTTACGCTGTTTAGCCAGCTGTCTCATTCCAATCTAAAGCAAAGTCAAAATTGGATCATTGTTTTGTTAGGGTATTTTAAGCAAATGACATGACACTAAGTGCCATTTTCTTGGCCCATTGAAGTAATACCAGTGATCAAATATGCATTAAGACAAGGACAAGGACGACAAGGTCCATGTCATACCAGAAATCAGGAACTGAGCAAGACAATAGACAGTAGAAATCATTGAACTTGTGTTTCACATGTTAGAAATATAATCTTGATTTAGTATTAATCTTAGAATAAAACAAAATTACAACTGGGATTCCTGCCTCTGAATCTGTTTGTGAAACTTAGCTTCTTGGTTAAATAATAGAGATTGCAATAATTGGCTGACTCTCTATGATTGACAATTATGTACATCTAAATATTTAACTTGTTATTCATTTTGTTATGGATTAAAAACTTGAAAATAATCTTTTTGTGAAATAATAAGGGTAAAATTGTATATATCAGGAATTTCTTCGTAACCTACTTATAACGGGAGCCTTTATTTTAATATCCACTTTCAGATTTGGCAGTCATAAATGGGATTAGGTTGTTGTATGTCCTACTAATCATGATTCTGCATTCTACTTGTATAAGCATTTTGCCTCATTTTTAATGGATTAGACTTAGAAACAAGACTGCAAGATATGAACAATATGTTCATATCACATTCAAGTTGTATTTTGCCTCATTTTTCTTTTAAATTATGATCATTGTCGTTTGCATTGTCATCTAATGACATGTGTCATATAAGTCAAACTTAATCTCTATGGTTTTTGTATATATTATATATTACTAAATAAAAATACCAAATAGAGTAAAAAACAAATAGAGGATCTTTGTCTTTAACTTCCTCTTATTATTTTTTAAGTTTTTTTTTTTAAAAAAATAATAATAATAATTAGAAACAGTATTATATATGTGGCTGAGATATTTTATATTATTTTTGGTGATTTTACGGATTGCACTAACTCATAAGTTATGTATATATCATTTTTATTGTTTATTGAATATAAGGAATGTGAGAGCAGATTCACAGCCAAAGCTAAAAATAAAATATAGCATAAATAAAATCCAAAATAAAATATTAAGGTGGATAAATGAGTCACGTTTTGAAAAGCTCACCATAAATTTAAATTTATTTATTTAAATTCAGACATAATAAAACAGAATAAAAATATCAATTTAAAATTTAAGAAATCATATTTTTCTAAAATTTTGAAAACATAAATAAAATAAATGACAATTGAAATGGAAAAGAGGTTTTCAAAACCCTACATATTATATTTACATTAGAAAATGCCGTTAGGTAGCCAAATACATTGAATGACGGCTTCCCAAAATCCCAATTGCTAGATACTGATAGCTTCCAGAATTGAATCTTCCTTTTAAGTTTCAAATGTGTCAATTTTGTCTTTACACTTCAATCCTGAGTAACTTTCTTTCTTTTTTTTTTTTTTTTTTTAATTGTTTTTATAAGAATTCTCTTGAATATGTTACATGCATTAGTCTATCAGTTTTGACTTGGAATACCCTTTTCATCTTTGTGCTTTTTTTTTTTAGGGTCGATAAGATTACGAATAATAATTAAATGTTAGATTGAAATTAACGAGCACCATTACAAATTTTTGTTACGATGTCACAAATTTTTACAAAATGGATGTTGTCATTATTTTAGGGTCGTCAAATTTTTTTCAAGTAATATTGATGAATTAAATATTTTATTATTTATTTTTGAAGAAATTAGAGGGTTGGCATTGAACTTGGATATGAAGAGTCCATTCTTGATGCCGTCAACAATGATATATATAAATAGTGTTATATTTTGCCAATATAGTGCGGAAAATCTAGGGTCATTTTTTATGTTTCTGAGTTGTGGGGACCTGATTCTAAAAACTAGTTTAAGCACATCCATCGATTTAATATTTTTTTATATGAATAAACAATTTAATGTATTAATTACATTAAATCATCTATAGAATCACATATTGAACACTATTAACAGAGCATAACTATGATAATTGATAAATGAATATCCAAATGATACACAAAGACACATTTTATGTATAAAAAAATTAAAAAAATCAAGGAAAAAATTAAAAATTGAATAAGGATATATATACACTTAAAAATACACCGATACTATATATACTCAATGCATAAATTTATGTTGGGAAAATAAATTTTGAATTAAAATAAATAAAAATAATTGTGGGCAACAAATTATGCATTTGGTGTATTTTTATCATTATTGTTTTTTTTTTTTTTTTTTGGAATCATTGGAAACCCTGTCGCTAAATCACTCATTATGGGCTTAAGCGGAGCATGTAAAACCTCCGACTATCTCAGGCTCTTACAAGAAACGTACTCCCTGAACTCGAATCTACAACCTCAAGATGAGATCCTGAATCTTACACCACCAAGTCACACCCTTTGAGAAAACTGTTAAAATTTTATGCCTAAACTGTAACCCTAGATATTTCATTTATGTGAACACCTAACATTATAGTTATTAATACCTCTCAACAATTCGGTATTATTTAAAAAAATATTACAAGTGTTCTCAAGTTTTAACTCTTAAAATGTACTTAATGCCGCCCGTGCGTTCGTATGGCGGCCACAAGCTGGCCTAAACAATGTAATTACCAATTATTATTATTATTATTATTATTATTAAAAACTTATTTTAGATATAAATAACTAAATAACTCTATAGATTAAAAACTTATTTTTTGAATTTGATATATTTTAGATATAACAAGATAAAAATTCAATATTAGGGAGTAATCAGAGAGTACAATTAATATTGTTATTCGATATAATTTGAAATATAAATCTTTTTTTTTTTTTTTTTTCCCTTGTTTTAAAAATCAGACTTTCCTGGGACCAAAGTTTGTATTAAAGTGACAAGTTTCTCTAAATACAAAAGTGAAATCTGTCATGTTCTTGCCCCTGGCTCTCACCTTTCTTCTTCTCTGATCTAGTGTCTATAACATTTCATATGAGCACCATCTAATAACTAGCCCCCCTTCAATTCATTTCTCTGATACAATTTCAGGCAAGCAACTAAAGTTCAGTAGAATTTCATCAATTTTTCTTTTCATAAGAAAGCTGACATAAGCAATTGTTGTATGAAAAATTATTATTATTATTTTTGTTTAGATTTTGACTAAAATTCCTCTCACATGATGCAGATTCCTCTTTAATCTAAGCAAATATTGTACACTTTTGGAATTGTTTCACTCTAAGCAAAAGTATTAGATTATTATTTTTATTATTATTATTTTCCTATGATTTCCTTTTGAGTTTGCAGGGTACCCAATTGAGAAATTATCATATTTCTCTCTTTAAAGAGTTTGAAGGTCTTTTTTTTTTTTTTTTTTTTTTTTTTTTTAGGTGAAGCTATTAAATTTTGGATGTGTAGGAATTTGCCATGAATGGAGAACAAAAAAGGTTACTATAAGCAGAAGAGTGCTCTGTGGAGATCATTAAGAGATGGAGATTTTGAAGAAGCAGATGTTTGGGAAGTTCTCAAAGAAAGAAAAGATCCAAATTATTCAAAAGTTGACCAATCTTTTGGAATTGAATCTCCATTTCAAGTTCAAAGCAGCCTCAATATCCCTTCACCTGCAAGAATGATTCCAAGAACAAACAGCAGCAGCAGCAATAACTCCACAGATGGAGTACAAATTCCTGATTGGTCAAAGATTAGTAACAAAAAGTCAAAGAAGAAAGCACTCATTAAGAAAAACTATCATGATGATGATGATGATGATGATGATGCGTATCATTGTAAAGTTCCTCCACATGAGTTCATAGCTGAGAGGCTTGCAAAGAGTCAAATTTCTTCATTTTCAGTTTTTGAAGGAGTTGGTAGAACACTCAAAGGGAGAGATTTGAGCAAAGTGAGGAATGCTGTTTTAACAAGGACTGGATTTCTTGAATAATGTGTAAGACCTTTGTTAATTGGAACAAAAAATTAATTTCACCAAATTAGTGTGGGGATAAGTTAAATTTTAAAACGATGTCGTTTTGATTTAGTTTAATCTCACACTAATTCTTTAATTATGGATTTTTTTTTTTTTTATGTGTTAATAGGTTTTGGTTATTATGGTTATGGTTACTTTCATATATTAGACTTTGAAATTTGTAGAGTGCATAAGATTATAGATATGAAATTCCTACTATCGTGTGAAAAAATTTGTGTATTGATGGCCATTTTCTTAATTGATTTAATTTCTGTGTTAATTGGGTCAATAATTGATGAAGGGGAGTATATTTTTGAAGAGACAAATATGTTATTAAATGGAGGTTATTTACAATAGAAATAAATTTTTATATCCTCTCAAATTTAAAATGGTGTAATATATATTCTCATATTTTGATCATCAAAAATTTCATGGAAATGAGCATGTCTAACTTATTTTTTGGCAATAGAAATCTTACTATAACTCACTCTATTCAATTCGTCATTATAAAATTTAACAGTTATACCTATTTGTTCGCCATCTCAAATTTAATAGTTAACATCTATTGTGATGATAATATTGTGTAGGAATTTATGTAGAAAAATTTTACTGATAAAAACTTTATTAACATCTCTCATTCTTATACTTTTGCAATATGTAAGAAAAAAAAAGTGATATTTATGATATATCATAAATTTTAAAGTTTTAATGGGATGTGTTTATTAATAGATGTAAAACAAAAGATAGGGTGGAAATATCATTGCCCACAATAATTTATTATAACGGGATATTGATATATAAATATTATAGTTTAGCGAAATGATTTTAAAAACCTCTTTATTTTTAAAATTATCACATTATTCTTTTTTGAGACACACCAATCTCCTATTTTTATAAACTTTGGGGTCTATGAGTTCCTAAAATGAATTTGTGTGAACATTTTTAAAAATAAGAGAATCTTTTGTGACTTAAAAGTTAGGATGCCATTTTCCCTAAGAAAGAAAGATGAAGTTTATCAAACTTGATTGAGACTAAAATCTAATCCCTTTCTCCATCATTCTTTGATTATTGTTTAATATACATCCATCATAATCATGTGTCTCATGAGTCATGACTACAATAACAAAAGACTCAATTATCCTCCATTCAATAACTTCTTCTTCTTCTTCTTCTTGTTTTATGATTTTATCTAGTGTTGATCTAGAACCGACAATTTCTCCTGTTAAAAGATTCTTGCCACCCAGCCATTACCTTGGGTATGTGATTATTACACTAGGAAAAAAAAAAATTATATTCCTAATTGATTATGATGACAACTCCATATTGAATTCAATATGGTGGGGGCATTTCTTATTCTAAAATGTTTTGACACTTCAATGGCAAGTTTATCTCTCCTTCAATTATAAGAATGCCTTTAAAAGTGCTTTTGATATGAAATTTTGCTCCAAAGCTCTTTTCAATAGAGCTTTTTTGGTGACTCGTCAGTGGAGTAGTAAATCATTTCTATTTCCCTACATATATATATATATATATATATCCATTTTTTGGGTGATGTTGTCACTTGCCACTAAGGTAAAATTATTCACTACAATTGATTCATAAATCTCAAATTTGTATCGACTTGATTCATTCATTACTTATTCATGAATCTTGAAATATGAGTTAAAACTTTTACTTCATTCAATCATCCATTACATGATTCATAAATCTCAAATCCAATTTTACTTAATTCATGAATTTTGAATATAACTTTAAGTGATTCATTATTTGATTCATATATCTCATTATGATCATATGCCTATATAAAGAGGTATTGAGATGTATTGAAAATACATAACATAAGTAATATTGTAGGTGAAGAAAATCGCCCTAGGACGAACAAGTCAATGATGGACGATTTGCAATCAGGACGACAGGGGGAAGAGCAGTCAGGACGATTACCATGCGTTGCAGTTGATCCCACAATCTAGCGGTTAGGCCGTAACTACCCACAGTCTGGCAGTTATCACGCACAACTCAACAGTTAGATGCATGATCCAGCAGTTGCAAGAACTCAGCAGTTAGATGTATGATCCAGCAGTTGCAACTTACAAGCATGAAATGTGGGAGTTCGTGGACCAGGAAAAGCGAAACCGCTCAGGCAGTTAACAAAAGCTCACTATAAAAGGCTCAAGCGTGGGAAGAAAAAAAGAAAAAAATGGAAGAAAATGAACTCTTTATGAGCATTTTTATTTTATTTCGTAGCTTTGTAAGCCATAAATTGTAATTTGTGTGCTTGTGCCCCTTGGAGACTTATTCACTGAATCAAACACCTCTTGCTGGGACTTTGTCTCAGGAGGTTTGAACCTTACATGCTCATTGACGAAAAATTGTGCAAACAATTTTTGGCGACCACAGTGTGAGGATTGGTGTAAAGAGTGGAAATACCTCCGAAAAGAAACACTCAGACTGGCTCGAGTACAGAGGAAAGAGGACTGGAGCAAACCAACCAGCCCCACGTTCCAGCTGTAGTAGGCCATTTCGAGGGTCTAGCAGAAGCAAGCCGATATGACACTATGCGAGAGTTCAGTCCTAACGCAGTTCGCGCCTTGTTCGGCGAGTTCACCCAGGATGTTGTCGAACATGTTAGGCTTCAAAACGCTCATATCATAGATAAGTTCACTTCGGCTAGTAACTCGTATTATGAAAATATGGCCAAAACCTGAGCTCATTGAATGAGTTGATGGCCAAATGTGTGAATGAGGGGACAACCCCACCATGGACTACACCTCCTCATGCGCCCAGCAGTTAGGAGGCTGGTCCAAGCAATGGTCCTCTACAAGGGATTACTGCCCCTACGATACCTAGAGGGGGAATAAGTCTCGGAGGCAATGGTCCACACTTAGGGCCAAATATAGTACAACATGAAGTAGTGTTACCCCAAGGTTCATAAGGGCAAAGTCACGACCATGTCCCATTTGTGAGAGGACCACAACCACCACATGTAGCGATGCCATTTAATGGCAATGATATGTTAAGTGAACAGATGACCAAGATTCTTCAGAATCAATTCGGTTTAGGAGTGAGGCCGATTCGGCCAAGATATCAAAAGCTGTATCCAGATTGGATTGATGTAGCGTATCCGTGGCCTAGGAACTATAAAATACCAGAGTTTTCTCTGTTTACAGGGTCTGGAGAAGTTTCTACAATAGAACACATATGCCGATTTACCCTTCAATGTAGGGAGATGAATGATTTCCATAAGTTGAGATTATTTCACGGCTCGTTGTTAGGAGTAGCTTTTTCCTGGTATGTCAGTCTGTCGCCCAATCCGATGGAAAATTAGCACCAAATGGAACAGATGTTCCATGCACAATTCTATAAGGCCGAATCAAAAGTGGCCTTGGCCGATTTAAAAATTTGAGGTAGTGTAGGCACTACATTTTTGCATATAAGTCCCTATGATGAGTCTCATTTGGAGGCACTACCTTTTAAGTCACGGAAGTCACGAGAAACGGACGTTGGAAGGGGAAATTCAGAATAGACATGTCATCAAATTCATTTCACAAGTTCACTGTTTTCGTTCGTGCTGCGTTCGTTACTTCGTTCGAACGTCAGACAGATTGCGGGCGTTCGTGTAGCGTTCGAAGAGGCGTTCGAACGGTGTCGGTATTTCTAGTTTTGCTGCTAGCCTCACACCCAAGCCCAATTAGCCCACCAAAGCCCATAAAACACATCCCAATTAATAAAACAAATAATTAACACATGGGGAATTAAATAAAATATTAACTAAATCATATACCAAACTAAATAAAACATTAAATAAAATCATGCATAATTAAAATCAATCAACCAATTATATTCCCAATCAAAAATATTGTATTCCTAATTTAACAAATATTATGCCTAAACAACACAAATTAAATATATTAACTTCCTAATTAACCAAATTTTGTCCCCCCCCTCAAATCTTAGGATTTCCTTGTTTGACACCAAATCAAATCCCCTTTAAATGCCAAATCTCTTTCATTGTCAAGCAAGATTTAGCCCTACCCCCCTTTTCCTATAAAAAAGAACCCAATTCCAACCCTTGAAACCCCTAGTTCATTCACACAAGAAAAGACCCAAGCTCATTGACACAACCAAACTCACACACACAACCCTCACAAATCAAACACACAGCCGAGACACATAAACACCAGCCACCCACTCCAACACCAAAAATAGTAATCTCAAATAGCCCATTTACCTCACCAAAACAACCCCCAAGTCACGCCCAAACAGCGGCCCAAATCACATCTACACAACAACCCCTTTAACCGAAAATACATGAGTCTAAAACATCAATAACAGCGATCAAAATACAACAGTAAATCAACAGTACGATAGCAGTAAAATATCAGCAAAACAGGGAGAACAACGGCTCAAAATAGTGAGACAACAAACGAGAGCAGTGAACCAGTGAACCGGAGGAGTTGTGGAGCGCTAGCCCCTTCTGACGATCGTGTACCGTACGTCCGAGAGTTGACATAAACGGTTAGACCTGAGGGTACTTTTCCTATTATTTCCATCTATCTTTTTTATTGTTTTATTCATCTTTGTCGCATGAGAGTCGTTTATTAGTGCATGATTGTGGCCCTTGAATGAATGCAAAATGTGTCGCCTCTTGTGGTATATAGGATGGAAACCCGGACATAAATTTCATAGTCGATTCCGAATGGACGGTAGTATGATATGTACTCGGGATACAAGTCCACGTACCACTTGAGTAAACGGCGCATATTTCATTTCATGTTGTTTTGATGTGTTTATTATTCGTTTGCGTAATGATGTGATCGAGCGCATGGGCTTAGTAATTGGGATTAAAGGTCCCCTATTTTGAGGGGTTAAAACCTTTTACCACGATGCTTTACCGCGCCGGTTGATGTATATTCGGTTGAATATAAGATGTGTTCAATCGGGTATACGAAGTCCGATATTGTTTCTTTTATTTTTATATGCATTATGATGAGATAAAGCGCATGGGCTTAGTAAGTGCGATTAAAGGTCCTCTATTTTGAGAGGTTAAAATCCTTTACCACGATGCTTTGCCGCGCCGGATAATGTATATTCGATTGGATGTGAGATATGTTCAATCGGATACACGAAGTCCGATATCATTGTCTTTACTTCTTTATGTATGTATTGTGTTGTTTGCGCATGGGCTTAGTAAGTGCGATTAAAGGTCCTCTATTTTGAGAGGTTAAAATCATTTACCACGATGCTTTGCCGCGCCGGATAGTGTATATTCGATTGGATGCGAAATGAGTTCAATCGGATACGTGAGGTCCTACATTGTGGATTTGTTTGTCTATGTATGTGTTGCATGCATCAGGTTTGGTTCCGTTCGAACGCGTTCTCGAACGCCACACGAACGCGAACCTTCTGTTTACCGTTCGCACACGTTCTCGAACGCTACATGAACGCGCATGCATTTTCTTAGTTTCATCATGCATCAGGTCTGGTTCCGTTCTCTCAAACGCCACACGAACGAGAACCTTCTGTTTACCGTTCGAACGCGTTTACGAACGCTACACGAACGCGCACCCACTGAACTGAGTCCTTTTCATTAGATTTCGTGCATAATTGTCCCTAGTAGCTATCCCTTCGTATGATGAACCTGATTTCTTTTTTGTATTACGCAAGATTGTGTATGTGTCGTTCATCTGTATTCCCCACATGAATGAGTACAATGTGTTTATTAACTTGTATACTTGCCGTATGTTAATTTATCTTTATGAATGCAAATTGAGACATAGATTACATGCAAATAGGCTGTATGCAAATTCGGATATGTGTTACATGTAAATTTAGATGAACTTGTTGATGTATGCATGCGAACTTAGGGGTAAATCATCATTGGAAATACGTTGCTTAGGCTTGGTTAGATTATTGCGCAAATCATTTTATTACAAGTGGC
The DNA here is from genome assembly GCA_019454045.1 of Zanthoxylum bungeanum. Taxonomy (NCBI): domain Eukaryota; kingdom Viridiplantae; phylum Streptophyta; class Magnoliopsida; order Sapindales; family Rutaceae; genus Zanthoxylum; species Zanthoxylum bungeanum. The sequence goes on along the minus strand of SKCR01039082.1, from coordinate 130 downwards.
ACAAGTAAGGGACCATTCTGAACCCAACGGTTTGAGGTCTTCCCTTGCGAGGGGTGAGTGCGGCCTTAAATCTCATTTTCCAAGTTCACACCGGGTGGCGACTCCATCATTCTCTAGTTTAGTCCCCCGC
>SKCR01039081.1:0-87076 GCA_019454045.1 Zanthoxylum bungeanum | reverse complement strand
TTTGGAGAGCATTATCAGTTGGATTACGGTTGGACTTCTTGCCATCAGATGTGAACTTGTTAGGGCCATTTAAAAACTGGGACGAGTTCACTCCTATGACAGTTGGCCCCAAAATCCTAAAATGATGATGGGCCGATTTGTGTGAATTTTTAATGAGTTGATATATTCCCTAAATCGCACGCATCTCATGCACCCTCATGCATACATGCATCATGCTAACCCTTGTGGTTCTGAAAGCCATCATAGCTTCCCGTTCGGTTAGGGAAGAGGGAAGACTCACTAAAGACCGGTAACAATATGAGTACATCTTATAACGAGGTATCCCCGGATAGATCAGTTGGAAAACGATTTCTCGTCAAAATACTGAACATTGCAAGCCTTGACTACTGCCATGGCAGATATGGATGTGCCCCGTGCTGGGGGAAACTCTGAGAATGTAAGACGTGAAGAGCCTCCAAATAGGTTGGGGGATGACATCCCCGCTTTTGATAATGATATGGCCGAATATGCCAACGGGAAAATAGCCGGTCTCAGCAGCCCGAGATACAGAAACTCCGTGATCAGATGGAGTCAGTTACCAGTAACTGAGGGGAAACATGAAGACTTGTTGATTATGAGGCGTTGACCTTCGAAGAACAGCTGCAGCTCAGTTCAAGATGAAGATGCCTGAATGGCTAAGTTCAACGGGAATGGGGACCCGAGGGTCCATCTTGCGGCAATACGTCTCAATGATGAGTTCAGTGGGGCCTATCACAGCGCCAAGTCCAAAAGATGTTTGGGGATGTCACTCGAGGGGGCACATGTGGTTTGGTATCACAGCCTTGAGAAGAAGGTTAATGAAGATTGGAGGGAACTAGTTGATGCCTTTCTGAAGCAGTATGTTACACAGACTAAGAGATCGACCTGTCACTCCATGATTGGGAGAACACTAAGCAGAAGCCAGAGGAAAAGCTTCAAGGAGTATGTGGACCGCTGGAGAAGACAGCTGCTAAAGATGCCAGACAAAGCCCTCGGAGAAGGACCAAATAAAAATGATTATTAAGGGTATTAAGCCCTCCATCTATAGCAAGCTGAGGAGGATGACTTCCATGATTGTGGATTTTCGACAGCTGAGGGAAACTGTCATGGACATTGAAGAAGGGGAAGCTGAGAACCGGAAGTTTTATGGCCAGAATAGGAGGAATTTTGGGGGGGCATTCTGAGACCAAGCCCGCTACTACCGAGGTTGCTGCCATCAAGAAATCGGTGTTTCTTCTCCAACCTCGGTAGACCCTTTTCCAAAATGCTTGAGAAGCTGACCAGGCAAGGACTCTTAAAACTCTTGGAATCTAGACCACTCCCAAACCTCCCCCAGCAAGCCTCAATATGAACCGCTACTCTCTGACTACTGCCTTCCAATCCACCAACAACCTGGCCATGAAACTGATAGTTGTACCCGCTCTCCGCCATGAGATCCAGACTTATTGACTCCCATAAGATCCCTGACCCTGAAAGAGAACAGCCAAACACACACACCAATCCTCTACCAAATTATCACTCTGTTCCCCCACCCACCTACATGATCAACTCTGGCTTGCCCGAAACCTTCGTCCTCCAAGCTCTCAACGACCAAGCTTCATACATGGGGATAGAGGGTGACGACGATGAAGAACCATAGGCCAAGGAAGAAGGCAGTGTTGCGAATGATGAAGTTGTTCCTCCTAGTTTGTTTGATCCCGTGTTTTTAATATAGACATTGATTTTGCCTGTTTGATTGAACCTTTTTTTAATGATAATAAAGATGTTCATTTCCCGTCCTCGCTTGAATATGCAACATGAGTATATTTGACAAAAGCATTCAACATTGGTACTATGATACACAACGATGCTTAGAACAAGGGGAATCCTCGAAAGAAGCAAACATAAAGATTAGATAGTCATTCAGAAACTGGGAAACGGGGATAGTGAGGCTGTCAGACTTGGAAGGGAATGAGTTCACCCGAGTCGATCAATGTTGACAGATTGAATGTTGTATTTTACCTGAGACCGAGCAATGAGCAAGAGAATTGGCAGAAGACCTAACCCGACGGGATGAGAACATTCACGCATACATGCATACACATAACACATTTTGCACCCTTTTGTGTTTGTTTTGTTTTGGTTCACAGGTTTTTAAGAAGAAAAAGAGAAAGCGGCGAAGACAAGCCAATCAGGCATAACAAAAGCACAGTATCGGATTCGGATATTAATCATAGGGCTGAGGCCCATATTGGTGTTAGATTCGGGTAGTAATTTGAGGGTTGAGGCCCACATTAGTATCAGTCTGGGGGCGAGGCCCACATCAGTATTAGTCTGAGGCCGAGGCCTACATATCATCAGTTTCAGTTATGGGATGCGTCCCAAGGTCGAGGCCCACATTTTGTCAGCGGTATTGGGATGAGTCCCAGGGTCGAGGCCCCCGTTGTCGGTTGCAGTTGTTGGGATGCGTCCCAGGGTCGAGGCCCACGGCATCATTTGTTATTGGGATACGCCCAGAGTCGAGGCCCATATTGTCAGCGGAATTGGGTGCGTCGCAGGGTCGAGGCCCCCATTGTCGTTTGCAGTTATTGGGATGCGTCCCATGGTCGAGGCCCACTGCATGATCATAACAGTTTTTCCAGGTACGACATGTGGACTATGTGGATTATGTGGACTACCGTGGACTATCGTAAAGTGTCGTGGACTATCATGGATTATCATGGACTGCCGTGGATTATCGTGGACTAGTGTGGATTAGTGTGGACTATGTGGATTATGTGGACTATCGTGGATTACCGTTGACTCTGTGGACAATCGTGAAATGTTGTGGACTACCATGGACTATCGTAAAGTGTTATGGACTACCGTGGACTACCGAGGACTATTGTGAAGTGTTTGTGACTATCGTGAAGTGTTGTGGACTACCGTGGATTATCGTGGACCTATGTGGATTATTGTGGACTATCGTGGACTATGTGGACTATGTGGATTATGTGGACTATCGTGGATTATCATGGATTGTCGTGGATTATCGTGGACTAGTGTGGACTAGTATGGACTATGTGGATATGTGGGCTATCGTGGATTACCGTGGACCATCGTGGACTAGTGTACACTATTGTGGACTACCACGACACCCTAGGTACGGGGTTTAGCACGCCAGGAATGGCACATCAGCAAACTCAGTTCGAGACAGCAGGCAAGTCAGGTGGCGGCTGGCGAGCCAGGTAAGTAAAAATGCATTGCATAACTTTGATAGGATTGTAACTATTACACATTACACAAGTCCCATCAAAGTGGGGGCGACTGTAGGCACTGTATTTTTGCATATAAGTCCCTATGATGAGTCTCATTTTGAGACACAACCTTTTAAGTCACGGAAGTCGCGGGAAACGGACGTCGGAAGGGGAAATTCAGAATAAGCATGTCATCAGATTCATTTCACAAAGTTCACTGTTTTCGTTCGTGCTGCATTCGTTACCACGTTTGAACATCAAGCAGATTGCGGGCGTTCGTGTAGCGTTCGAATCGGCGTTCGAACGGTGTATAAAAATTTCTGGTTTTGCTGCTAGCCTCACACCCAAGCCCAATTAGCCCACCAAAGCCCATAAAACACATCCCAATTAATAAAACACATATTTAACACATGGGGAATTAAATAAAATATAAAAATCACATACCAAATTAAGATAAATATCAAATAAAATCATGCCTAATTAAAATCAATCAACAAATATTATATGCCTAAACAAAACAAATTAAATATATCATATTCATAATCTAGCCAAGACATGTCCCCCAATCAAATATTAGACTTTCCTTGTGAGACACCAATTGATTCCTTCATTTTCAAACAAGGAGAAACCCTATCTCTTTGCCTATAAAAGAAACCCAAAACCAAGACACTTTCCCCCAGAGCACATTGATACAAACCACAAAAATTCTGCAAGGCATTGACACCCTAGCTCATTCACATAGAAAACTCCTAGTTGATTCACACAAGAAACACCCAGCTCATTGACACAACTCTCCCTCACTCTCAATAATCGAAAATCACAAACCAAAGAACCCCCATTGCCTTGACCAAAACACATCCCGAACAGCCCCTTGACCTCACCAAAACAGCCCCCTGACCGGCGTAATCATACACGTTAAACGCAAGCGCACGTATCGTTCAAGTAGTATAAAAAGATATCGATCCCACGAGGACTTATACCTATTCTATGAATTTTATGAGGTTAAGTGATTACTGATATCTAACAAGTTGTTTGATTAAAATGACGATGATTCTAAATTTAAAACAAGTAAAAGAATTGAGAGTAGATTAATGAGAATTAAAACTATCTAGGGTTGTGAATTCTCCAATACTTATTAAATGATGAAGTAGTTAAATCATAGTTGGGTAAAATATTGAGTTATTAATCTGGAATACTAAATTATGTAAAAGCCTCTTTCGAACGATCATTTACAAATACCTAGAATAATCAAATTGAACCATATGTCTATGTCAATTAAATTACCTAGATTCATTAAGATTGAATTCCAATTATGATTACCCCCGCCCAACAGGTATATTCCTATCCTGTAAGGAAATCTATTAAAGGTTTATCTATCCTTAAAGAAGATCGTGGGTTGTTAAGTCTGTGGTCTTTAACTTAAAATCTCTATTTCTAGTTCATTTTAAGTTTTATTTAGTCAATTTTATTAATGGCCAGTTAATAAAAAGCATTAAGATTAAGACTCAATAAATAACTCTTTTATTAACCCAAATTATAATCTAACCCTATAACCCGTGATATTGAATTTCATCACAACCCTAGATACTAACTTAGTTATGACACATAGCTAGGGCTAGTAAAATAAAATACATAAAGTAAAAATGCCGAAAGTAAAATTGTGGTAAAGTAGAAATGCAATGAAATGAAATGCTAAGGTAAAAGGAATTAACTTTACTAATTACTATTTAGATATCTCCCATTATATAATATATAAACTTGTGATAATTTTTCCAACCCCCATAAAGGCGGTAATATTTGTTAATAAACAAGCCATAAAGACGGAACAACAATATACCAGCCATAAAGGCGGGACAACAATATACCTTGTCTTGTGAATCGGTAAGAACGTAGTACGAGGTACGTGCGTGTTCGGATTATCCGACGACCGTATTTACTGCCAACATATCTGGAGATCTCTTGGGTCGCTTCCTGAAGATTCACCTGTGATATTTGATTCGAACTTAATTAATCTTGGATTAATTGCGGAGAAACTTTATCTCGGATAAAGTGCCTTATTTAGAGAGAGAGAACGATTATTATTTGGGAATTAATCAGTAAGATTATTATATTCGATATAATAATTGAAATTCGATTTCGACGCGAAATTAAAATTAGATTTTAATTCGGGCATACGAGTTAATTTAGAATTAATTCGTTAGCGACGTAAATAATAATTTCGCTAGGCGCGATTATTTATTTAAATTCGATTTAATTAACGTCGCGACGCAAGTTCGGTATTTCGGAAATATCGAACCCGAACGCGTGAGTGGACGTGGGCCCACTTTCATTTGGAAACGTGTGGGGCCCACTTGACACATGTCATTGAATGTATTATTTATTGATAATGCATTGCATGGTGATAGTGTATAATACACTCTAATGTTATGCATGGAATTTGAGTGTTTGACACTCTAAGCCTTTGCATGGCTTGTGTCATAGATTTATTATTATTTAATAAATATTATGACATAAATATAAATTGATTTTTGGTATCAAAAATAAATTAGAACAAAAAGAAAATCTCTCTTCTCTCTCTCACTTGGCCGAAAACTGCATGCAGTTTTTTGGTCTTCATCTTCTTCATTTTGGTTGCCAAAAGCTTGAAGAAAGTGTGATTGTTTGGAACATCTCCTCACAAGCAAGGCTAGCACCTTTCAAGGGATTAAAAGAGGTGATAGGGAAACCATCATAGAGCTTGGAATACTCAAGCTTGGAGCTTTCCACATCTTCTCACCTTGGCCGAAAATCATCCACCTTGGAGCTTCCATCTTGGCTTGATTTTCTTCATCACAAGATATTGTAAGTATGATTCCGCCATACTTCATGTTTATATATATTCTTTGTTGTATTCATATATGCTTAATCTTTCCTTGGGACATATTAGAGAAATCAACAATGGTATCATAGAGCCATGGTTAAGCATGAAATACTTTAGGTTAAAATTTGATAAAATTGGTTGAAGCATGTTCTTGTGAAATTTGATGAATAAGTATGCTTGCATGTATATAGAATGATGTTATATGGAATCAATTTTATGAAAAATGCATTGGATGATTTTTCCCCAAAATTTTAACCTTGGCCGAATGGTGTGTAAAATTGGTTAAAGCATGTTCTTGTGAAATTTGATGAATAAGTATGCTTGCATGTATATAGAATGATGATACATGGAATCAATTTTATGAAAAATGCATTGGATGATTTTTCCCCCCAAATTTTGACCTTGGCCGAATGATATGGTGAAATTGATTGAAGCATGTTCTTGTGAAATTTGATTAATAAGAATGCTTACATGTATATAGAATGATGATACATGGAATCAATTTTATGAAAAATGCATTGGATGAATTTTTCCCCCACCAAATTCATGCCTTGGCCGAATGTGTTGCTACTTGGAGTGGATTGAAATTTTTTGTGTTTAAGATCATTGGATGACTTAGAACGTGTACGGGACGTAGATTAATAATTCAATCGGATTGAAAAACAATCGACACAAAAAACTCACCTTGGCCGAATACATAGGACATGTAAAGAGTTGATTTTTGTTAAAATTAATGTTGGACATTTATTTTGAAAAATTGATGATTAATAAATTAAATGGGTATTTTTGAATATTTGGTTTAATACATTAATCTTGGTATTACACTTTAATTAATTGGACTTTAATGTTTGGAATATTAAAATTTAATTAATGGACTTTAATAATTTAATTGGGCCTTATGGGCTTAAAATTGGTTTTATGGCACTTAAGGGTGATTCCTTATTTGGGCTTGGTAATTGGGTTTGACCCACATTAACCAAAGCCCAAGCCTTAATAAATCAATTCTAAGTCCATTTGACTTGAATTAAATTCAACATTGGATGTTAGTTGGGCTTTGAGGCCCAATAAGATTAGATTTAGAATCTAAGTCATTAAAGCACATTAAAAGTGTAAACATTTAATTTGGAATTAAATAATTGAATTAGTATTGAATACGAATTAAATTAGATTTAATAAGTAGTTCGATATAATTCGCGAATTCGTACCCTATGTACTTATTCTCAATCGAGTTGGACTCGCGCAAAATCAAACCGTTGTTTGAACATTGGATGATCACTTAAATAAAGACTAATTAATTGGATTAGATTGGTTGTAAAAGCATGTCTTGTTTGAATATATATGTATGTGATGAATGAATAGTGTATATCGGATGGATATTAGAAGGGAAAGGGTAATTTTAGAAATTATTGTAAATTTGGAATTTAAATTGGACCTGCGTGTCCAGCCTTATCTCTTTATCTCTTTGTATTCTCTTCTCACCTAATTCCCCTCAATGTAAATGAGGTTTCTCTTATTGTATTATGTAATTGGGTAGTAGTAGAATAGTGCTAGCGGGGAGAGGAAAGGGAGTGATTTGTTCTAGGAACAAGTTGTTTATATATCCATCCGCATATCACTATTAATCTACTTTACGCGCTTTATGATGTTTTAGAAGCATGCTTAAGGGTGTATGATGATGAGACCTAACAAAGATAAATAAATTGGTTGCCAATTACACGAAAATCCCTCAATTTATATTAAGCGAATATCCTTCCATTGAATGGTTCTTGTTCATGATCCGAAGTTGGCATTGGTTTGTTTTTTGACCAAAGTCAAGACCTTTGTCAATCAAGGATGTACTTGAATCATGAGAGTTTTGTTGCATATCGGTGTCTTGTCCAAATCGTGATTTTTATTGGCCAAAGTCAAGATCACTTTTTGTCCAACGACATTGATTACGAAACTTTCCTCGTCAATGGGTCCCGCTTAACTGGAATCATTAGGTTTGTTTTTGGCCAAAGCCAAGGCCTAATTGATTCGGAGGATAGGGTTAGGAAAATGTAATGGTTACATTGGCATTATACATATGTTTCGGACTTGGATGTCCACCTAACCGGATCTAGGAATTGGATGAGATCCAATTGATCATGGAGATCTACCTAAGTTAAATAGCATACAATTTTTATTGGCCAAAGTCAAGGTTGTGTGTTATTTAACGGGATCCTAGCCCACTAGGAAATTCGATTTCCCGAGTTCTCTACAGAGGGTTAGAAACTTGAAGAAATAGTGGGAGGCTATTATTGAATTTGCAATTTCGTTCAGATACTTAGCCTTACGCGTCTTTCAAAATTATTTCGTCAATATTTTAAATAATTAGTTGGACTAATATATTGTTATTTTACTTGTAACAGTTTGACTGTACCCATAACATCGTTGACTTTATAGTTGGACTATAGTTGTCAAGATGATAGGCAAAGGTAATATCCGCGACATAATCATGGGCGATAATGTCTTCAAAGGGACAAACTTTGCCGACTGGGAAATGAACCTCAAGATAGTGCTTGGGGCTGAGAGGATACTGTATACTATTCAGAGACCTCTCCCGCCTGAACCCACTGAGCCACTGGAGCTAGAGTTATGGAAGACTCATAGTGACGATTGTGACCAAGCTCAGTCAGTTATGCTAGCTGCAATGACCCAGCATTTCAGACGTCAGTACAGGGACTTGGATCCCTATAACATGATGGCAAGATTGCGTGATCTTCACCGCACCAATAAGCGGATGAAGAGGTACGAGCTAGTAAGGAAACTCTTCCGCTCTCGGATGACAGACGGCGCATCAGTTGAGGCCCACGGGACTCAAATGATCGCTGACATTGATGAGTTAGCCAATATGGGCATTGTCTTGGAGGCAGAGCTGACGATTGATATGATATTACAATCGCTCCCGATACTTGGAAACAAATCATCATCAACTACAAGTTGATGGATACAGATGACACTCTTGGAGAGCTATTATCCGTATAAAAGGAGTCCGAAAGGGAACTCCTAAAGGGGAGCAAGCGCGAGGCGCATTATGCATCGACCTCTCATGCGCCAAAGGCTAGGCCCATGGCAATTGGAGGTGCGAGGAAGAGGAAGTTCAAAAAGAAGGGCAAAGGCAAGTTGACAGTGGCTTCTAGGAAGCCAAAGGACAAATATCGCGACATCTGCCTTAACTGCAGCAAGAGGGGTCACTGGAAACGTGACTGCCAAATAAGCATTGTGCAGAAGGAGGATATCAAGGCTGGCAAGGCTATCGCCTCTGGTATGTTTGTTATTGAGATAAATATGAATACTTCTAGTTTTAAAAATTGGATTTTTGATTCTGGTTGTGGTGCTCATATTTGTACTGATGTGCAGGATCTGCATGATAGCAGGATGCTGGCGTCAGGGGAGATGGATCTACGGGTCGGAAACGGAACACCAGTTGCTGTTTTGGCCGTAGGGACTTTTGTTTTAGAACAGCCCTCAGGGCATGTACTTAAACTTTTGAACTGTTATTTTGTACCTAGTTTAACTAGGAATATTATATCTGTATCCTTGTTAACCCAGTAGGGTTACACTTTTGTATTCAGAAACACCGGGTGTTATTTATATAAAAGTGATACAGAAATTTGCACAGCTGTTGCAAATAACGGTCTTTATATTTTGAATATAAATGAATCTCCTAAAATGACAAACAAAAGGCTCAAAAGGAGTAATCTAAAAGATGAATCTTACATGTGGCATTGTCGTCTAGGACACATCAACAAGACTCGCATATCCACACTTTCAAAGAGTGGGTACTTGGACGAATTTGATCCCAATTCATATGACGTCTGCGAATCTTGTCTTTTAGGCAAAATGCCTAAATCACCTTTTAGCGGTAAAGGTGAACGTGCCACAGAACTGTTAGCTCTCGTTCATACTGACGTATGCGGGCCCATGTCTAGCCAGGCTAGAGGTGGATTTCACTACTTCGTAACCTTTACAGATGATGCATGTCGTTACGGTTATGTGTATCTTATGAGACACAAGTCGGAAACTTTTGAGAAATTCAAAGAGTTTCGACACGAAGTGGAGAAACAAACAGGGAAGAGTATTAAGACATTACGGTCAGACCGTGGTGGCGAATACTTAAGTTATGAGTTTCAAGATTACTTGAAAGAATATGGTATTCTTTCACAGTGGACTCCTCCTTGAACACCGCAATTAAACGGTGTGTCCGAACGGAGAAACCGCACCTTGTTGGACATGGTAAGGTCAATGATGAGTCGCACTGAGCTACCCATATCCTTCTGGGGATACGCATTAAACAGTGCTATACTTATTTTGAATAAGGTACCGTCGAAGTCTGTTGAACAGACTCCATATGAGATATGGACAGGAAGGAAACCAGGTTTCTCTTTCCTGAAGATTTGGGGATGCTGGGCACATGTTAAACGTTTGGAAAGTACCAAACTTGAACCCAAAACTGATAAATGCCTTTTTGTAGGATATCCTAGGGAAACCAAAGGATATTACTTCTATCACCCACAAGAGAACAAAGTATTTGTTGCTCTACAAGCATTTTTCCTTGAGAAGGATTTTATAAATGCAGTGGTAAGTGGGAGGAAAGTAGAACTCGATGAAGATCGTAGTGATACTGTTCCTGGCAATGAATCAACGACGGAACAAGAACAGACCGCCCGGGATGAGTCTGTACCACAAACTTCACATACACAAGGACCGCGTAGGTCGGAGAGAGTCAGAACAGTACCTGAGAGGTATGGTTCCTGATCTCACCTCATGTAGATATTAATCTTATTGAGGATAATGAACCGGCTACGTATGAGGAAGCGATACAAAATATCGATTCCGCTTTATGGCAAGATGCCATGAAGTCCGAGATGGATTCCATGTACGCCAACCAAGTTTGGACACTGGTTGATGCACCAGAAGGCATAAAGCCTATTGGATGCAGATGGATCTTCAAGAAGAAGACCGACATGGATGGCAACGTACAAACGTACAAAGCTAGGCTTGTAGCGAATGGGTATCGTCAACAATATGGTATTGATTATGACGAAACCTTCTCACCTGTTGCCATGATTAAATCCATTCGGATAATGCTTGCAATAGCTGCATATTTCGATTACGAAATATGGCAGATGGACGTTAAATCCGCTTTCCTTAACGGAAACCTTTTGGAGGATGTTTATATGCAACAGCCTGACGGTTTTATCGTACCTAGACTTGCAAACAAGGTTTGTAAGTTAAATCGATCCATTTATGGATTGAAGCAAGCATCCGGTCATGGAATCAGCGTTTTGATGAGATCATAAAAGAATATGATTTCGTGCAAAACGTAGATGACCCTTGTGTATACAAGAAGGTTAGTGGGAGAGCACTTACTTTTATTGTCCTTTATGTCGACGACGTATTGCTAATAGGCAATGACATTCCCATGCTAACGTCGGTGAAAGCTTGGCTTTCATTAAAATTCTCCATGAAAGATCTGGGAGAAGCAGCCTTTATTCTTGGAATAAAGATCTACAGGGATAGATCTAGAAAGCTGCTTGGACTCTCCCAGAGTACATACATTGATAAAGTGTTGAAGCGATTCAACATGGAACAATCCAAGAGGGGATTGGTTCCAATGGTACGTGGTACCTCTCTGTCTAAGGACATGTGTCCTAAGACTCAGGAAGAGAGAGACCACATGAGTCGGATACCGTTCGCCTCGGCAGTCGGATCGATCATGTATGCCATGATATGTACACGACCTGATGTCTCATATGCTTTGAGCATGTGCAGTCGCTATCAGGCCGATCCAGGTGAAGGTCACTGGATAGCAGTTAAGAATATCCTTAAGTATCTTAAACGAACTAAGGATGCTTTCTTAATTTATGGAGGTGGAGAACTTGCGGTATCTGGGTATACCGATGCAAGTTTCCAAACCGACAAGGATGACTACAAGTCACAATCCGGGTACATTTTTTGTTTGAATAACGGAGCAGTGAGCTGGAAATCTTCCAAGCAAGATACTGTTGCCGATTCAACAACAGAAGCGGAGTACATCGCTGCATCTGAAGCAGCAAAGGAGGCAGTTTGGATCCGAAAGTTCCTAATCGGATTAGGAGTAGTTCCGTTAGCAGCTGAGCCCGTTCCATTGTATTGTGACAATAACGGGGCTATAGCACAGGCTAAGGAACCAAGGTCTCATCAACGGTCCAAGCATGTTCTTCGACGTTACCATCTGATTCGGGAGATTATACATCGTGGCGATGTAAAAGTCGAGAAGGTCACATCAGATGACAACATTGCAGATCCGCTGACGAAGGCTGTTCTTCAGCAAGTTTTTGAACGACACATACATAGTTCGGGTATTAGATGCTTGAGTGACTGGCTATAGGCCAAGTGGGAGATTTTTAGACATTGTGTCCCATAGCGTCACTGTTTGTAAATGATATTGTATTATTGTACAAAATTAACTATGTAATAATGAAATTGCCTTTTGCCATTTTGTAAATATTATTTACTTTGATATATAAATGGTGAAAGTCCATATGATTAGTACTGGATTGAGATGATATGAGACAGTATCAATCCATAAAGGTTTAATCATTAAATATCCCTAGCCGTAGTATTATCGAGACTGGACATCGATAATGCGGAATAGGCTAGTATTGCGCTTGTGCACGTTGTGAGGGCACAACGGCATAGTTCTCATATATTTAAGTATTGGATACTTATGCAAGTGCGATAGGAGGTTGTGTTTTACCGATGGTACGGAAAACAGCTTCGCTCTGGATAGACCCCGCGGAATCCCATTGGTAGTATGTCTAGTGTCTATGGGAGGCCGCATCAGGGTAGATGTATATGGTCTTAACCTGAGACTTACATCGCTAATACTTGCGACAATCGGTAAACTTTGGTTTTGGTGGTTGGGGACCTTAACCGGTTCTGTGTACACCTCTTCTGGGTTTATCGAGAATCGTAGTGTACTGGATGTGATGTCAAGATGGAAGTATCGCTTCAGACATATGGAGGTGATGATCACGCAGGACACAGAACTAGTACTCTATAAAAGGTTGCAACCGTCGGGACAATATGACTAGGTCAGGATTGTCCGATTTAAAGAGACTAGTTGCTTGATGTCCGATATATGTTTCGTACGGGGCAGACACATCTCCAGCCCTAGGCCTAGCATGTGATCATCTGATACTGGATCGATGTACGCAATACTACGGTATACTACGCTTGATATAGATCTTATATTCCTATAAGAATATTTCTGGAGAATTGGGTAGGCATGGCGCTTTGCTAGAAGCCAACCTTGTCTTGTGAATCGGTAAGAACGTAGTACGAGGTACGTGCGTGTTCGGATTATCCGACGACCGTATTTACTGCCAACATATCTGGAGATCTCTTGGGTCGCTTCCTGAAGATTCACCTGTGATATTTGATTCGAACTTAATTAATCTTGGATTAATTGCGGAGAAACTTTATCTCGGATAAAGCGCCTTATTTAGATAGAGAGAATGATTAATTTAGAATTAATCAGTAAGATTATTATATTCGATATAATAATTGAAATTCGATTTCGACGCGAAATTAAAATTAGATTTTAATTCGGGCATACGAGTTAATTTAGAATTAATTAGTTAGCGACGTAAATAATAATTTCGCTAGGCGCGATTATTTATTTAAATTCGATTTAATTAACGTCGCGACGCAAGTTCGGTATTTCGGAAATATCGAACCCGAACGCGTGAGTGGACGTGGGCCCACTTTCATTTGGAAACGTGTGGGGCCCACTTGACACATGTCATTGAATGTATTATTTTATTGATAATGCATTGCATGGTGATAGTGTATAATACACTCTAATGTTTGCATGGAATTTGAGTGTTTGACACTCTAAGCCTTTGCATGGCTTGTGTCATAGATTTATTATTATTTAATAAATATTATGACATAAATATAAATTGATTTTTGGTATCAAAAATAAATTAGAACAAAAAGAAATCTCTCTTCTCTCTCACTTGGCCGAAAACTGCATGCAGTTTTTTGGTCTTCATCTTCTTCATTTTGGTTGCCAAAAGCTTGAAGAAAGTGTGATTGTTTGGAACATCTCCTCACACAAGCAAGGCTAGCACCTTTCAAGGGATTAAAAGAGGTGATAGGGAAACCATCATAGAGCTTGGAATACTCAAAGCTTGGAGCTTTCCACATCTTCTCACCTTGGCCGAAAATCATCCCCTTGGAGCTTCCATCTTGGCTTGATTTTCTTCATCACAAGATATTGTAAGTATGATTCCGCCATACTTCATGTTTATATATATTCTTTGTTGTATTTCATATATGCTTAATCTTTCCTTGGGACATATTAGAGAAATAAACAGAAGTTACCTTCTCATATAATAGTAAAAACCGAAAAAGTTTAAGAAAGAAATTACTATTACTATTAAAAAGTAATTACAAAACTTGAATTTAAAGAACTAGAGAGAGATACTCTCAATTTAGAACTAAGAAGTGAGAGAGAATGGTACAATGAATTATGAAAATTCGATCTCTATTTATAGGCTCGGATAAGGGTCCGGCGTCGCGACGCCCAAATTGCACTAGCGTCGCGACGCTGGGTACAGTACGACACGTGTCACGCGCTGGTTGGTCGGCTCAGAATCTTATCCGATGACGTGGCACTGTTCATGACGTCATTGCTTGCGTCACGCTGACGTGTCAACTGTTCATGACGTCATTGCTTGCGTCACGCTGACGTTGTGGAAGGCGACATGGCGACACGTGGCAAGGCGGCTTCTGAAGGCGGCTCGTTGATTTGTTGACACGTGGCACGCGGTGCTGTTAGCAGATCTTCTGTGATGGTGACACGTGGCACGGCGCACGTTAGCAAAGTCAAACTTCTCAAATTCTGACCCGTTGACCAGGCGCATTTTAGCAGATTCGGCGCACTCTGGAGTCGCGACGCGCAAGGCTTCAGCGTCGCGACGCTGAAATGACGATTTTGCCCTTTTTGTCCAATTTTGTCCATTTTGCCCCAAAAACCTCCAGAATGAATGTCCTGAAACTTTATTTATCTGCAAAATAACACAAAACACATCAAAATATTCACAAAACTCAAGAAACTATACAAAATATTAGGTTAAATGAGTGGGAAATAGTGATAGAAATACCACTCATCACACCCCCAAACCTAACATTTTGCTAGTCCTCGAGCAAATATAAAATAACATAAATAAATTAACTAAGCCACTTTCGTAGGGATCACGATTGCATTTAGCATATGCAACAAGCCTTTAAACCCCTAGGTGTCCCTAGTGGACGAGTTGTAGTCTCGTGAGGTTTACAGCAATGATACCCACAAACATTTTATAAAAGTAAAAGGTAGTGAAACTAATGCACACAAAAGCAAAAAGACAAGCGAAAAGAGAATAAAGATGTTAGTGACTAATCAGGTGAAATTTCTAATCCAAGTTACTAGATGTTTTGTTTCATTCTAAATTACTGAATAAGTAAATTCTCCGATTATTTTTACCATTCTTCATATACACAGTCAACAAAATATTAAACAACTCATTTTTGCCCACACAGTCATAAGTGCAGTTGATAAGAGAGTAATATTTTTGTCCTAAAGTTCTATTAGATTTCACACCTTTTTGTAGTAATGGAATAAATTTTCTGATTTTTTTGATTTTTTCTTTGATTTTTTTCTATTTTTTATTTATATACAATATCTTCCATCTATGTAGCGAGCTTTAGGTCGGTGACTCCCAACCAGTTGGCTTTAGGGCATCAGGTGTTAAGACACCTCTAAGGACTTAATTACTCAGACTTCAGATATATATACATATATATAAATTTTTTATCATTTTTGATCCATGTAACGAGTTTTGGGCCAATGACTCCCAAACCAGTTGGTTTTAGGGCACTAGGTATTAAAATACCCTTACAGACTTAATAACTCGGATCTCAGATTTTTTTTTTTTTTTATTCCATCACTATTTTTAGATGTTTCCTCCAAATGAACTAGAGTACTGGATATTACAAACTTTTCAATTTTAGCTTATGTCTGTATGTTACCATGTATGTTGATAATATCTGCTAACTAAGTATATGAAGATTCATTTTAGTCAGTTTTATGGAGAATTTACAGATTTAATAATTCAAAAGTGAATAAACAAAAATTAACTTGTTTTGAATTATTTGAAATACGTCTCAGAAGTGGAAATTCCTTACACAGCTATTTCTTACCAATTTCATCTTTTTAGTCAACATAACAACCACATATTTCTACTAGTCATAAAACTATAATTTACATGTTTTTTTTTTTAAAAGTTTAATCAAAGGCTCAGTTTATGGTATGTGACTAACTGTCGAATGGACTTCCCGTTGTAGATTCCCCAGAGGGAAGGTGGAGCGAGGCTCACTTAAATACCCAAGCCCCTTAGGCTCTTATCGCTTGTTGTCAGGAATAAACAACGAGTCCTCCAAACTAGTCTGTCACAACACGCTACAAGTGAATGATTATCTAGGTGCCTCCACAGCTTTTCCTTATAAAAAGTAGTGAGTGAAGGAAGACACCAAACCATCACCTAGCTTTAAATATGCCCTTTGTTTTTATTAATTTTTTAATTTTTTTGTATTTTTCGAAAAAAAAAATTAAAAACTAAAAATCAAGATAAAATGAGAATTAAGAAATATACCTGGTTAGCTGAAATTCTTACAAGAAATTAAAGGTTAAGATCCAGATTAATTCGACGCTTCTTACCACGATCATCCTCGACCATTTTATCTTTGAAATGATAGGGTCAACTTGTGGTTCATAGGCTATGAGTTGATCAATTAGATCCGTGCAGTTCTGGCAGTAATAAGAGTTCTTTCATAGGTTTTGACACGAACCCATTTCTCCGAGCATCATCAAGAAACACACAAAGAAAATCATAAAATCCATCAACGTTGAGCAATCCAAGCGGTTTCTGGTGTATGTTCAGGTTCGCCCAAGATAGACTATAAAAATTTCCTCTAATGTACCCAAGCCACCTGGCAAAGCAATAAAAGCATCAGAACGGTTAATCATTTCTACCAGTCGTTCAGACATACCTGGCACGATCAGTTCCTCTCCGTTTGATGATCCAATAAGATTAGCCTCTGCCAAGGGTTTTGGGATGATTCCCAAAACATGACTGCCTCCTTCTTGTACGGCCTTTGAAACGATCCCCATTAGTCCAAGATTGCCTCCGCCATATATTAAATGCATATTCCTTGCTGCTAAGACTCGACCCAATTCCTGTGCTGCTTCTATGTATTGTGGTTTAGTACCAACAGTACTACCGCAAAACACACAAATTTTCAATTCGTCTTCTTGAAGTGGCTTCCATTTTTTTACTATGGATGTCTTCAAAAGTGCAATGATGAGTTGAATTTATAGTACCTGAAAAGGGTGAATAAAATAATAGCACAAGTATCTTCCGAAGGACGATTAGTAGCAAAATAATAAAATAGATCGTGATAGTCAACAAGATCTGGATCCTGTCGGAGAAAACAATAAAACAAATCAATTACTAGAAAAAAACAAAGAGATATAATATGTACAAGAAAAGTAACGGCTTGATTGACATCTATGCGTCAGGAACAAGCTTCCCATCCAATTTTCTTATAAATTGGCAAACAGGGTCTTTTTGAGTCAGATTCCCTAGACTTAATTGTTGTCTTTTTTTTTGGAATTGTGTGTGTAATTTGTGAATGGCTATATGAACATATCCACTGGGATGCGTCTCAAGAGTCGAAGAAATATCATCTAAAGACTCCTTACTCAAGCCATCCCTAATGAATTTATTTTATCTTCACGATTATCAGACACCATTCCTAAAGAACGACAACGAGTATTGCAATTCCAACGCGCACATTTGTAACAAACACCTATTTGCTTAGCTCTACGTTTCTTTGCATAGGTGCTTCTTCCAAAACCAGGTAAATAAGAACTACAAGTCTCAGAAAACTCACCTGCTAGACGGATTCGTGCTTCGATTACCCAACAAATATCAGTAGGAATACCTTTGATCATTAGTAGTCTCATTCGTTCCAAGCGAGCTTTGTAAACTTTCATCAGAGATTTTTGAGGGAGAGAAGGAAATTGCTTGTGAAGACTTGCGAGAGCTTCTTCCATTTGAAATTTCTTTATCTGCAAAAACTAAACACACAAAATAAAATCACACCAAATTGCAATATATACTAAATTGCATGGGTTGCCTCCCTGCGAGCGCTAAGTTTAATGGTCGTCAGCTAGACGTGACTTTTGAACGTTATGCTGAATCTGAAAGTGTGACACTTTCTTTTTGTCGCTCCAACGGTTCTCCCCAATAGTGCTTGACACGTTGACTGTTAACTTTGAATGTGTTGTTGGTGTTGGGATCCAGTAACTCAATAGCTCCATATGGTAAAACCTGAGTGATCACAAATGGACCTGACCACCTTGATTTCAACTTTCCAGGGAAAAGTTTCAACCTTGAATTGTATAACAACACCTGTTGCCTTGGTTTCAACTGCCTGTGCACTATTTTTAGGTCATGCCATTTCTTGGTCTTTTCCTTGTACAATTTGGCATTCTCATAAGCTTGTAGGCGAAATTCCTCCAATTCATTGAGTTGGTAAAGTCTTTTCTTTCCTGCAGCTTGTGGATCAAAATTCAACTTCTTCAGTGCCCAGTATGCCTTGTGTTCAAGCTCAACTGGCAGATGGCATGCTTTCCCAAACACCAATCGATATGGGGACATACCAATGGGTGTCTTGTAAGCTGTACGGTAGGCCCATAATGCATCATCCAGTTTTGTAGACCAGTCCCTCCTTGTTGATCCAACGGTTCTTTCCAAGATTCTTTTGATTTCTCTGTTTGAAACTTCAACTTGGCCATTTGATTGTGGATGATAAGCTGTAGCAATCTTGTGAGTAACTCCGTATTTAAATAAAAGTGCATCAAAATACCTGTTGCAGAAATGTGAGCCACCATCACTGATAATTGCCCGAGGTGTTCCGAATCGAGTAAAAATATTCTTTTTCATGAATTTGATCACCACTTTTGAATCATTGGATGGTAGTGCAATTGCTTCAACCCATTTTGAAACGTAATCTACAGCAACCAAAATGTAGAGGTTTCCGAATGATGGAACAAAGGGTCCCATGAAATCAATTCCCCATACATCAAATAACTCCACTTCTAGAATATTTTGCAATGGTCCTTCATTTCTCCTTGAAATATTTCCCATTCTCTGACATCTGTCACATTGAAGAACAAATAAATGAGCATCTTTAAAAAGAGTGGGCCAGAATAAACCTGATTGAAGGACTTTGGCTGCAGTTTTATTTCCACTGAAGTGTCCGCCGTATGGTGATGAATGACAGTGCAGCAAAACATTGTTGACCTCTTCCTGTGGAACACATCGTCTCAGTAATTGATCAGCACATCGTTTGAATAGGTACGGCTCATCCCAAACATAATGTTTGACTTCTTTGAAGAATTTCTTCCGTTGCTGAGTTGTCCATTCTAACGGCCATTTTCCTGATACAATGTAATTAACATAATCAGCATACCAAGGTATTTCCTGCTGTTTTATGGTAAATAGCTGTTCATCTGGAAAAGTTTCTTTGATTAATAGGTCTTTGCCAGTTATTTCTCCATTTTCAAGCCTTGATAGATGATCTGCCACTTGGTTTTCTGTTCCTTTCCTGTCTCTGATCTCCACATCGAATTCTTGCAGAAGAAGTATCCAACGGATCAATCTAGGTTTGGCATCTTTCTTCGAGATCAGGTATTTGATTGCTGAATGATCTGTGTAGACCACCACTTTGGGACCCAACAGATAAGAGCGGAATTTGTCAAAAGCGAACACAACTGCAAGTAACTCCTTTTCAGTGGTTGTGTAGTTAAGTTGAGCTTCATTCAAAGTTCTGCTGGAGTAGTAAATGGTGTAGAATATCTTTGCCTTGCGTTGTCCCAAAACTGCACCTACAGCAAAATCACTAGCATCACACATTACCTCAAATGGAAGGGTCCAGTCTGGTGCTACTATGATGGGGGCAGAGACCAGCTTCTGTTTTAAGATCTCAAAAGCTTCCTGGCATTCATTGGTGAAGTTGAAAGGTACATCTTTTTCCAGAAGATTGCAAAGAGGTTTTGAAATTTTGGAAAAATCTTTGATAAATCTCCGGTAAAATCCTGCATGTCCAAGAAAACTCCGAATTCCTTTGACTGATGTTGGTGGAGGTAGTTTTTCAATTGTCTCAATCTTTGCTTTGTCTACCTCGATTCCCTTTTGTGAGATCCGGTGTCCAAGAACTATGCCTTCTTGCACCATAAAGTGGCATTTCTCCCAGTTGAGTATCAGGTTAGTATCTTCACATCTTTGTAATACATGTTCAAGATTTAACAAACAATGATCAAAAGAATCTCCAAACACAGAAAAGTCATCCATGAAAACCTCCATACTCTGCTCCAGCATGTCTGAGAAGATAGCCATCATACAACGCTGAAATGTGGCTGGGGCATTACATAATCCAAATGGCATCCTGCGGAAAGCAAAAGTACCATAGGGACATGTAAATGTGGTTTTCTCTTGATCTTCTGGGGCGATGGCAATCTGATTGTATCCTGAATATCCATCCAGAAAGCAGTAGAACTCATGTCCTGCCAATTTGTCCAGCATCTGATCAATGAATGGCAGCGGAAAATGATCCTTCCTTGTGGCTTTGTTCAGCTTCCTATAGTCCATACATACTCTCCATCCAGTCACCGTTCTTGTTGGGATTAGCTCATTCTTTTCATTGGTAACTACAGTAATTCCTCCTTTCTTCGGTACACACTGCATAGGACTTACCCAACTGCTGTCTGAGATAGGATAGATGATGCCAGCATCCAACCATTTGATGATTTCTTTCTTCACAACTTCCTTCATGATTGGATTGAGTCTCCGTTGATGTTCTACTGTGGGTTTGTACTCATCGTTCATCAGGATCTTGTGCATGCAGAATGATGGACTAATGCCTCGAATGTCTGCTATAGTCCAGCCAATGGCTTTCTTGTGCTCTCGTAACACCCTCAATAACTTTTCTTCCTGCTCCAATGTTAGAGAAGATGAAATAATAACAGGTAATTCAGAAAATTTTCCAAGAAATGCATACCTGAGATGACTTGGAAGTAACTTCAGCTCCAACTGTGGTGGTTCTTCAATCGAAGGCTTGATCCGATCTTTCTTTGGTAGTTCCAAACTTTCAATTGGTTGTGTTATTTTGAAACGAAATGGCTTGTCAAGATAGTTGATATATTCCAGAATTTCAGCATCAAACTCAGTTTCAGTTATGTTGGTGATGCAAGCTTCAAGTTTATCTGTAGGAACTGTATTAGTATCATGAATGATACTTTCAACAACATCAATTCTGAAACATTCTTCCTCTTTTTCTTCACTTGGAAATTTCATGGCTTTGAAAACATTGAAGGTAACTTCTTGGTCCTGAACTTTCATGGTTAGTTCTCCTTTTTGTACATCAATCACAGTTCGTCCTGTTGCTAAGAATGGTCTCCCAAGGATGATTGGCACATCTTTGTCTTCATCCATGTCAAGGATAATGAAGTCTGCTGGAAGAATGAGTTTATCAACTTTGACTAGCACATCTTCAACTACTCCTCTTGGAAATGCAAGTGTTCGATCAGCAAGTTGCAATGAAACTGAGGTAGGCATTGCTTCTCCAATTTGCAGTTTTCTGTAAATAAAAAAGGCATTAAATTAACACTTGCACCTAAATCACATAAAGCCTTACCGAAGTTATGTTCTCCAATGATGCAAGGAATGGTGAAACTTCCAGGATCCTTCAACTTTGGGGGAAGTTTTCTCTGAATGATGGCGCTGCATTCTTCTGATAATGCTACTGTCTCATAATCTCCCAATCTCCGTTTTCGTGAAAGAATATCTTTCATGAATTTAGTATAGCTGGGCATTTGTTCCAAAGCTTCTGCAAAAGGGATGTTGATGTGCAGCTTTTTGAAAACTTCCAAGAATCGAGCAAAATGCTTGTCCAGTTTACTTTTCTGAAGGCGTTGAGGAAAAGGTGGAGGTGGAGTGATCTGTTCTTTTTCCTTTGCTTCTTTTTCCTTCATCTGTTGTTCAGCTTCTTTTGGAAATTCCTCAGCAGCTGTTTTGGCTCCAACATCTTTGTTGATTTCAGTACCACTTTTTAACATGATGGCATTACACTGCTCCTTTCCCATGTTCCTTGGATTTGGTTCTGTGTTGCTGGGAAGATTACCTGGTGGTCTGTAACTCTGAGCATTGGCCAGTTGTCCGATCTGATTCTCCAGTGCTTTGATGGAAGCTGATTGGCTCTGAATCATGGCTTCATATCTTTTTAATTGAGCTAACATCTCTGCCATCACTGGTTCATTTGTCTGCTCCTGGCCTTTATTCTGTTGCTGGAATCCAGGTGGTGGATAGTTCTTTTGCTGTTGGCCTGAATTGTTACTCCATGAAAAATTAGGATGATTCCTCCACCCAGGGTTGTAGGTGTTGGAATATGGATTGTTCCCCTGCCTGTTGAAATTGTTGACATAATTCACCGTTTCTTCATGTTGATTTGATTCTGGTGCTCCTGAACTTGTGGATCCAATGGTAAGAGTCTCCATGAATTTGCATATCTGATCCAGCTTGGTGTTGACTGCTGTATTAGCTCCAACCTCATATATTCCTGCAATTCTTTGAATCAAGCTTCTTTCAGTTGGCCACAAAGAGTTGTTGTTGGCCATTTCTTCGATTAGTTCCCAGGCTTGATCTTCTCCTTTTGCCATTAAAGCTCCTCCAGCAGCAGCATCAATTGTGGTTCTCATTATTCCAGAAAGTCCATTATAGAATGTTTGGACTTGAAGCCATTTTGGAATCTCATGGTGAGGACATTTCCTGAGCAAATCTTTGTACCTTTCCCAAGCTTCGTAGAGAGTTTCTGATTCTTGTTGTACAAAGGATGTGATGTCATTCCTCAACTTTCCAGTTCTGGCTGGTGGAAAGTACTTTGCAAGAAATTTGGTGGCTAAAGCGTTCCAAGTGGTGATGGAACCAGCTGGTAGTGAATGTAGCCAAGCTTTACCTCTGTCCTTCAAAGAGTATGGAAAAACACGAAGTCGCATTGCTTCTTCAGCTTCTCGGTTGTAATTGAAAGTACCGCAAACTTCCAGGAAGTTGCTGATGTGGGCATTAGGATCTTCAGTTGCATTCCCTCCAAACTGTACTGATTGTTGTATCATCTGAATGCAAGTTTTGATGTCACCTGCATTTGCTGGTAAGGGAGGAAGTACAATACATGAAATGAGTCTGTCAACCACCGGAATTGTTCTGTCTCGAATAGGAATTGGTGGTGCAACTTGCAAAGGTTCAGGTTCCATGTTAATAATTGCTTCTTGGCCTTGTCGCCTTTCTCTTCTCAATTGTCTGATGGTTCTTTCAATTTCTGGGTCAAGCGGTTGTAGTTCAAAGCTTCTGGTTCGTCTCATTAAGATTGTGATAACCTGAAACACAATAAAACGAAAGTAATAAGTAAAAAGGAAAAATTAGACACAAGTAACGTATCTAACCTTTAAACTAATAGTAAAAGATAAAGAAGTCCCCGGCAACGGCGCCAAAAACTTGACCGGCGTAATCACACACGTTAAACGCAAGCGCACGTATCGTTCAAGTAGTATAAAAAGATATCGATCCCACGAGGACTTATTACCTATTCTATTAATTTTATGAGGTTAAGTGATTACTGATATCTAACAAGTTGTTTGATTAAAATGACGATGATTCTAAATTTAAAACAAGTAAAAGAATTGAGAGTAGATTAATGAGAATTAAAACTATCTAGGGTTGTGAATTCTCCAATACTTATTAAATGATGAAGTAGTTAAATCATAGTTGGGTAAAATATTGAGTTATTAATCTGGAATACTAAATTATGTAAAAGCCTCTTTCGAACGATCATTTACAAATACCTAGAATAATCAAATTGAACCATATGTCTATGTCAATTAAATTACCTAGATTCATTAAGATTGAATTCCAATTATGATTACCCCCGCCCAACAGGTATATTCCTATCCTGTAAGGAAATCTATTAAAGGTTTATCTATCCTTAAAGAAGATCGTGGGTTGTTAAGTCTGTGGTCTTTAACTTAAAATCTCTATTTCTAGTTCATTTTAAGTTTTATTTAGTCAATTTTATTAATGGCCAGTTAATAAAAAGCATTAAGATTAAGACTCAATAAATAACTCTTTTATATTACCCAAATTATAATCTAACCCTTATAACCCGTGATATTGAATTTCATCACAACCCTAGATACTAACTTAGTTATGACACATAGCTAGGGCTAGTAAAATAAAATACATAAAGTAAAAATGCCGAAAGTAAAATTGTGGTAAAGTAGAAATGCAATGAAATGAAATGCTAAGGTAAAAGGAATTAACTTTTACTAATTACTATTTAGATATCTCCCATTATATAATATATAAACTTGTGATAATTTTCCAACCAGCCATAAAGGCGGTAATATTTGTTAATAACCAGCCATAAAGGCGGAACAACAATATACCAGCCATAAAGGCGGAACAACAATATACCAGCCATAAAGGCGGAATAGAAATTTTAATAACCAACCGACCATTATGGCGGTATCCTCATTAAGTCAAATTTTAAATAGATTATATATTATATTTAGGGAGATTAATCTAAAAAGCAATAGTAAAAGAATTACCTTATTACCTTAGCATAGAGAAGTTACCTTCTCATAGTAATAGTAAAAACCGAAAAAGTTTAAGAAAGAAATTACTATTACTATTAAAAAGTAATTACAAAACTTGAATTTAAAGAACTAGAGAGAGAAACTCTCAATTTAGAACTAAGAAGTGAGAGAGAATGGTACAATGAATATGAAAATTCGATCTCTATTTATAGGCTCGGATAAGGGTCCGGCGTCGCGACGCCCAAATTGCACTAGCGTCGCGACGCTGGGTACAGTACGACACGTGTCACGCGCTGGTTGGTCGGCTCAGAATCTTATCCGATGACGTGGCACTGTTCATGACGTCATTGCTTGCATCACGCTGACGTGTCAACTGTTCATGACGTCATTGCTTGCGTCACGCTGACGTTGTGGAAGGCGACATGGCGACACGTGGCAAGGCGGCTTCTGAAGGCGGCTCGTTGATTTGTTGACACGTGGCACGCGGTGCACGTTAGCAGATCTTCTGTGATGGTGACACGTGGCACGGCGCACGTTAGCAAAGTCAAACTTCTCAAATTCTGACCCGTTGACCAGGCGCATTTTAGCAGATTCGGCGCACTCTGGGAGTCGCGACGCGCAAGGCTTCAGCGTCGCGACGCTGAAATGACGATTTTGCCCTTTTTGTCCAATTTTGTCCATTTTGCCCCAAAACACCTCCAGAATGTCCTGAAACTTTATTTATCTGCAAAATAACACAAAACACATCAAAATATTCACAAAACTCAAGAAACTATACAAAATATTAGGTTAAATGAGTGGGAAATAGTGATAGAAATACCACTCATCACCCCCGAACCACACCATAACACCACCGAAAATCACACCCAAACAGCAGCCCAAATACACCAAGAACAGTAGCCTAAATACAGCAAACGTAGTGACCAGAAAACATCACCGAAAGAGCAGCGAAATACAGTAAAAATAGTAGCAAAACAGGGAGAACGACGACTCAAAACAGTGAGACAACGAACGAGAGTAGTGAACCAGTGAACCGGAGGAGTTGCTATATGACACAGAAACTGACGACGCTATTCTAGGCTCGCGGCCTAGTTGGGAGTACGGAATAGTCCGCGGGGGAACTAAATTGGAGAAATAACATGGAGTCGCCACCCAGTGTGAACCGGGAAAATGTGATTTAAGGCTGCACTCACCCCTCGCAAGGGAAGACCTCAAACTATTGGGTTCGGAATGGTCCCTTACTTATGTCACTTGTGATGATATGATTTGTGCAATAAATTAACCGAGTCTACTCAATAATCATGCTCAAAGGTATTTAGATCTAACATGCATTACCTAAATAAATCATATTCTAAGTTTGCATGCTTGAAAGTAAGTCTTTGAATGGAAAACACGATATCACACAATGAGCATATTGAACCATTACATAAACAAATCATTATTCAAACATAAACCTAAACTAATCAAAATAACATGCTTAAAAATAACATAATCATGCTTAGAAATTAAATAACAAAACTAAATTAAATCATGCTTAAAATAATAAATGAACGACCTATAAACTACATCATGCTCAAATACAAATTTGGATGAGACGAGATATGTGAATCTTAAGTGGTACGTGGCGTTGTATCCCGAGTACAGACCGCAATACCGTCCATTCGGAATCGGTTACGGAATTTACGTCTGGGTTTCCATCCGATATACCACAAAAGGGAACACACATCCCGCTCATCCAACAATCACATCATGCCTCAAACGACTCTCATGCAATAATATTTTAAAATAAATAAAATAAAATGAAAGAAGATAAGTAAAAAGGTGCCCTCAGGTCTAACCTATTTTGTCGTCTCAAGAAAAGGTGTTACACGTCCGTTGGAAGGGTGAATGATCCGCTACTTTTCCGATTTGTTTACTCAACATTTTTCCTCGTTGTTTTGATGTTCGGGCTTCTGTTTTTGGTCTGTTTCGCTACTGTTTTGCTGCTACGTTTCAGGTCACTGTTTTGGTTATTTTGGGGACTGTTTTGGGTGATTTGGAGGGCTAATTGGCTTGCGGTTTTAAGGGGTCTTGGGGAAACTTTGTGCAGTTTTTTAGTGCAGTTTTAGGGTGGTTTTAGGGCTGTGTTATGGGTTAGAATCGCAGCAAAAACTGGGCAGAATGGGGAGGCATAATGTGGCAGTTTAGGTGCAGTGCATTGGGTGTTTTCTGGACAGTTTTAAGGGTCAAATTGGCATGGAAACTGGGCAGTGCAGTGGGATTATTTTTGGAAGTGAAGGAAACAGTGCAGTGGGCTGTTTGGGACTTGTAGTGGAGGGCAATGCAAGGGCTGTTTGTGCGTGAGGCAGTGGGCGTGATTTGAGGGTTGTTTGATGTCAATTTATGCGTGAATAAGGCTCAGTTTGGTTGCTAGTTTAGGCGTTGAAGGCAATGTGAGCTTGTGTGCTGAGTGAGGGTTAGTGTGTGAGCGTGAGTGGGTGAAGGGCTGTGAGGGTTAGTTGCTTGCGTGAGGTTTGTACGTGGATGTGTGGCTAGCTGTGAACGTGTTTGTAGGGCATGTGGCATTAGACGTGAGTTGAGGCAGGGCTGTGAGGGCTTGTGGCTTGCGTTAAAGGGCAAGTGTGTGGCTGTTTGTGGGCGTGAGGACCTGTTGGCTTGTGCTGGCTATGGACGTGAGGTAAAAGGGGCAGATGGCATTGGGTGATGAGTTTCACGTGAGGCTTGGTTAACGTGGATTGTAGCGTGCAGCTGATTTGTTGAAGGGTAGTGGGCAGGGGCTCGGTGCGCTGATGATGGGCTTCACGTGAGGCTTGGTTAACGTGGATTGTAGCGTGCAGCTGATTTGTGTGCGTGTCTTTGATCGGTTAGAGAGTGGGCTTTTTGGACGTGAGGTTTGTGAAGAGAGAAGGAAGAATGGGGGCTCGTGTCTTTGAGAAAGGTTGAAGTGACGAGTGGCTTCTGTGTGGTCAGCGTATTTTAGGGTTTGTTGATTTTTGTTTTAGAAAGAGGGCAGAGTGAAGGTTAGGCGTGAGGGGTATAGGCCGTGAATGGCTTAGGATTTTTGGAGGAGGGCAGCCGTGAATAGAGAGGAGAGAGAGAGTTTGGAACCGAGAACTGCTAGGGTTTATTTGGTGTTTGTTTTTTTTGAGAGAAGAATGAGCCAGAGAGAGGACAAGGGCTTTAGGGTTTCTTTATATAATGGTGAGCTAGGTTTAGGATTTTCTTGGAAATGATCTATTTAATTTTGGAATTAGAATTTAATTTAATTTAGATTTAATTTAATTAGTATTTAATTTGAGACATGCATTTTAAATGTTTTAATTTATTTTAGTTTAATTTAATTAGCTTTAATTTAAATTAATTTAATTTGTGACATGTATTTCAAATGTTTTAATTATCTAATTTGTGAGATGTGTTTTAAATGTTACAATTATTTTTGGATGTGATTTAAAATAGAGGTCCAACAAGCGAACCCGAAACGAAACAAGCGAGTTAAATCCGACCAAATGCTAATTTCCAACTTTGCCCTTCCGACGTCCGTTTCTCGCGGCTTTCACAATCAAAGAGGTAGTGTCTCCATACGAGACTCATCATTGGGCTGATATGCAAAAATGCAGTGCCTACAGTCGCCCCCACTTTGATGGGACTTGTGCAGTGTGTGACAATGACAATCCTATCAAAGGACGTGCAATGCATTTTCACTTACCTAGCTCGCCAGCAGCCACCTAACTTGCCTGCTACTTCAAACTGATTTGCTGATGTAGTAGATATGGTGGCGAGGCGCCTCGACCTCTGGGCTTTATTCCCGAACCACCGAATGTGAACTGTGGTGATGATGCAGTGGGCCCTCGACCCTAGGACGCATCCCGGAACTGCAACCAACAATGGGGGCACCTCGACCCTAGGCACCTCGACCCAACACCACTGACAATAGAGACCTCGCCCTCGAACTGATGATGTAGTTGGCATCTCGACCCGGAACTACAACCGACATCGGGGGCACCTCGACCCTGGGCACCTCGACCCAACACCGCTGACAATAGGGACCTCGCCCTCGCACTGATGATGTAGTGGGTACCTCGACCCTGGGCACCTCGACCCAACACCACTGACAATAGGGACCTCACCCTCGAACTGATGATGTAGTGGGCACCTCGACCCTGGGCACCTCGACCAGGAACTACAACCGACAACGGGGGCACCTCGACCCTGGACACCTCGACCCAACTGTTGGTTTTCTATAAGGTCCCAAGATCAAATCAAGACATGAAATTATGTGTGAACACATCAACGGAGGTAGCGGAATACTCACATTGATCGGTTGAGTCGATTTGGAGACGAATGAAGGCCAAAAACGTACTGCCTTTCACGCCCACTGCATGCAGTCCACTGCCCTGCAAAACAGAAAATTGGGTGAAGAAACGGAGCTCCAATCTTCGTCGGATGGATCCCGTCTCATGGGGGAACCTCCCTACCACCTTCGCAAGACTTGTAGTGTGCTAGCACTTGATTTCTCACCATGAGAAACCACTCTTTGCTTCCCTATTGTCACGCCCAAACTGGTTCAAAACCAGTGAAGAATTGCTTCCATTGCCGTGAGAGAGAAGAGAGAATTGAGAGAATTGTGTAATGGTTTGTTAAAAAAAATGATTACCAAAAATCAATTTATATTTATGCCATAATCATTAAATTAATAATAAACTTATGACACAAATTCATGCAAAGGCTTAGAGTGTCAAACACTTCATTTCCATGCATTACCATTGAGTGCAATGTACACAATCTCCATGCAAAGCATTAGAGTGTCAAATAAGCATAATATGACATGTGTCATAGTTAATGCATAACATGACATGTGTCATGTGGGCCCCACACGTTTCCAAATGAAAGTGGGCCCACGTGCACTCACGCGTTCGGGTTCGATATTTCCGAAATACCGAGCTTACGTCGCGACGTTAATTCAATCGAATTTAAATAAATAATTACGCCTGGCGAAATTATTATTTACGTCGCTAACGAATTAATTCTGAATTAACTCGTTTGCCCGAATTAAAATCTAATTTTAATTCCGCGTCGAAATCTAATTTCGTTTAATATATCGAATATATTAATTCATCGATTAATTCCGAATTAATCGTTCTCTCTCTTTAGACGATATTTTATCCCGGATAAAATATCTCCGTTATTAATCCTAGATTAATTTTCTCTCTCTTCTGTTTAATCCCAGATTATTCAAGAGTGCGAGTTGTGCGTCATCGGTGGATTATCGGGAAGCGACCCATGAGATCCCCGGATAATCTGGCAGTAAATACGGTCGTCGGAGTATCCGAATCACGTACGTACCAAGTACTACGTTCTACCGATTTACGAGACAAGGTCGACTCCTAGCAAAGCACCAAGTCTTCCCAGGTTCTCCGGACATATTCATCAAAGAATATCTAGATCTGTATCAAGCGTAGTATACAATTGTATTGTGCATATCGGCCCAGTATCGGATAGTCACGTGCTAGGGCTGGGGCTGGATAAGTGTCTGCCCCGTCCGAACACATATCGGATGTCTGGTAACTAGTCTCTATAATCGGATATTCATGACCTGGTCATAATATCCCGATTGGATGCGCATCACTAAAAGAGCACTAATACCGTATCCTGCGTGACATCATCTCCATTATGACTGGAGTGATACTTCCGTCTCGACATCACATCCAATACACTACGACTCTCTGATAAACCCAGAAGTGGTGAACACAGAACCAGTTAAGATCCCCCAACCACCAAAACCAAAGTTTACCGATTGTCGTAAGTATTAGCGATGTAAGTCTCAGGTTAAGACTATACACACCTACCTTGATTTCGGCCTCCCATAGACACCTAGTCATAATACCAAT
Source organism: Zanthoxylum bungeanum (assembly GCA_019454045.1). NCBI lineage: Eukaryota > Viridiplantae > Streptophyta > Magnoliopsida > Sapindales > Rutaceae > Zanthoxylum > Zanthoxylum bungeanum. Next base: position 56,332 of record SKCR01039081.1, on the reverse strand, counting down.
GGGATTCCGAAGGGTCTATCCAGAGCGAAGCTGTTTCCCGTACCATCGGTGAAACACGACCTCCTATCGCACTTGCACAAGTATCCAATACTTATATATATGAGAACTATGCCGTTGTGCCCTCACAACGCGCACAAGTGCAATACTAGCCTATTCCGCATTATCGATGTCCAGTCTCGATAATACTACGGCTAGGGATATTTAATGATTAATCCTTCGTGGATTGATACTGTCTCATATCATCTCAATCCAGGAACTAATCATAGGGACCTCTCTTCATTTATATATCTATGGTGATCTAATCACAAATGACGAGAGTGCAATTTCCTTGTTACATAGTTAACTTTGCTACAGCAACACAATGTTCTGTGCAAATAGTGACGCTATGGGTCATATTATCCAACAATCTCCCACTTGGCACATTGCGAGTCACTCAAGTGTCCTACACCTGAACTATGTACGGTTCGCTCAAATTGCTGAGGAAAGGTTTTCGTCAGCGGATTTGTTTGATTATCGTTTGACGCGATTTATACGATCATCACATCGCCATGATGTATGATCCGAACGAATCAGATGATATAGAAGTATATATCTGGATCATCGATGAGACCTTTAATTCCTTAGCCTGTGCTGACGCCTAGCTCAGCTGCTAACAGAACTATATCTAATCTAATTAGATTTATTTTCGACCCAAAAGACTTCTATTGCTGCCTCAGCTGCAGCAATAATCCGCATTTGTTGTTTATTCGGCAACAGTTATCTTGCTTGGAAGATTTCCAGCTCACTGTCCCGTTATTCAAACTTTATAGTACCGCAGTATTTAACTGTTTGGAAACTTGCATCAGTGATCCCAGTCACTTCAAGTTCTCTTTCTCCATAGTTTAAGATAGCATCTTTAGTTCTCTGAGATACTAACAGATGTTCTTAACTTCAATCCAGTTACTGTCACTTGGATTGACCTGATTGTGACTCCATATGCTTGAAGCGTATGAGACACCAATACAAGTACATTTTAAATGTACAATTTCCCAGAGAGTGTTAACAACTCCAAATCTATCCCAGTAGATCTTTATTCCTCTAATAAAGGTTGTTACTCCCCAGAATTCTACGGAGAATTTCTATTGAAAGCCAAGCTTTCAACAATAGTTTTATGGGAATTTCACTGTCAGTGCGCTCTCCCACTAACCTCCTTATATACACAAGAATTATTTCGTTTTGAGTCAAATCATAAACCATTATGATTATATCAAAACGACAGTTCCAAGAACCTTATGCTTGCATCAATCCAAACATGGATCGAATAACCCGCAAACCTTGTTTGTCGGTTATACAAAATCGTCAGGATGTTGTAAACATCCTCCAAAAGGTTTCCTTTTCAGGAAAGCGATTTTGATTTGTAACTAACATATTTCATAAATGAAATATATAGTTATCAATAAGCATCTTCAAAATGGATTTACCATGGCAACAGGTAAAGGTTGAACCGTTATTAACATAATGTTGATAACGATACCTTTCCGTCAAAACCTTAGGTTTGCACGTTGGTATGTTGCCTTCCATGTATGTCTTCCTTGAAGACGTTTAATGTACCATAGGCACTACGCCTTGTGGTACAACAACTAGTATCCAAACATAGTTGTTATACATGGAATCCATTTCGGACTCATGGCACTTTGCCTCAACAGGGAGTCGATACCTCGTATCACTTCCTCATAACGTAGTCGGATGGTACACCTCCATAAGATTGACATCTTTATGATGTTAGATCAGAAACCCATACCCTAGGTTGTTTTCTGACTCTATCCGATCTACGAAGTTCTTGTGTATTTGAAGATTAATGGTATAGATTCATCATAGATGAACTATTTGTGTTCCATTAAGGACTTCATGCCTTGAACAGTATTACTCCGATTTTCATCGAGTATCACTATCCTCCCACTGACCACTGCATATCGGTATTCCTCTCAGGAAAACCGCATGGTGAGCAACAATTACATTGTTCTCAAGTGGGATATATAAGTACTATACTTAAGGTTTCCCTTAGGATAACTTATATTGGCACTTATCCAATTTGGGTCCTTAGTTTGGTATCAACCAAACGTTATGCCTGGCATACCCAAATTATCAGGAATGAGAAACCCCGTTTCTTTCCTGTTCATATCCTATATGATATCTGTCAAACAGATTTATATGGAACCTTATTCCAAATAGGTTTTGCACTGTCAATACATATCCTGTTGAAGGAAATAGTAGCTCAGAGCGACTCGTGATAAACCTTATTATGTCCAACAAAATTCGGTTTTAGTTCGGATACACCGTCTAACTGACGTGTCTCGGGAGGAGTCCTCATATGAAAGAATACCGTACTCTTTCATGTACATTAGAAACCTACTGCTTAAGTATTTTCCATTACGGTCTTGCCGTGGCGGAATAATACTATAGCCGATCTGTTTGTCTACTTCGTGTCGAAACTTCAAAAGTTTCCGATCTGTGTTCTTCAAAAGAAACACATAACCACAACGCGATGCTGTATCCGTTAAGGTCACGAAATATTCACGTTCACATCTAGCCTGGCTAGATATGGGCCCACTTACTTCACCATGAATAGGGCTAACAGATCGGTGGCCCTTTTACTATTACCAAGTAAATAGTATTTTAGGTATTTAACCTAATAAACTAGATTCGTAGACCTTATTTGAATAGTCAAATCAGTCCTAGTACCCACTTCTCAAAAGTACGGATATACGAGTCTTGTTTAATTGTGTCCTAGACAACAATGCCACAAATAAGTCTCCATTGATCAAATCAATTTGAGCTATTTATTTGTCATTTATATGTTTGAGATTTTATTTATATTCAAAATATAAATTATGTTATTTACATCCAATGTATTTATCTCAGTATCAACTTTATATAATGAAACACTTTAGTGTTCTAGAATATAAAGGTTTTATCCGCATTGGATTAAACACTGATATAGAGATAATGTCTCTAGTAAAACTAGTTACATAATAACATATCCTAATTTAAGTACTTACCCAAAGGGCAGTTCCTAAACTTAGGTATCTACGGTCGAAACAGCGACTTTCGTCCCGTTTCCAATTCGCAGAGAAATCTCGGCTTGAAGCCAGTATCCAGCTCACAGCGGATTCTGAACGTCAATACATATATGTATTATGTACCACACTAAGTATTTAAAATTCAATTTCAATACTAGTAGTGAACATAACTTTGACAAATATTTTTTTTAAAGTTAGAGCCTCGCCCTTTCTTTAATTCCTTCGTGTCTTCCATATCCAAATGGTAGTCACTTTGGGATATGTAAATTATCCTTTTCAATATTTCACAAACCTTTGAGTTTTAAATATCGAAATGATGTGCACCTTGTGCTACATGCCCAATTGCAAACTTTGACTTTCCTCCACTAGAATAGTCAATTAATTATCCAAGAATTATTAATTGCAATTTTAATACTTTTAAATCTAAAGATAGATTTATTATAAGTATATTAATTAAGCACTAAAGTCATCATCACATAAATCTTCCAAAGACTTTATGCTCTACTATTTGCTTAATATGGGCTTAGTCATAATAGTTATTTTATCAAATAAATTAGCCTATTATTAATTCCCAATTGAAAATTAAATCATTTAAAACATTATCCAAGGATTATATATTTTAAATATTCAACCTTTCAATTCTATCTTGATTTTCAATAGTCCAACTATTTAATCAATTTAATAAGGTACTATTTATTATAATGATTACAATAATCCAATTATTTAATCAACTATAATTTTTAATATTGATTACTATAATCCATTTATAAAATCAACTATCATTTTAATTCAATTATATTGATTACTATAATCCAATTATAAAATCAACTATATATTGAATAAGTTTGTATATAGTCCAACTATATATTTAAAAACAACATAAAATATTAGTCCAACTAATACTTTTGATTAATACGACGAGTAAATATAAATGAGCGTGTTTTAGCGAGTAATTGAACGAATGTTGCAAATTCAATACTTGCCTCCCACTATTTTTCGTCAAGCCTCTAACCCTCTGTCGAGTACTCGGGAAACCGTGTTTCCTAGTGGGCTAGGATCCCGTTAAAGTATCACACAATTTTGACTTTGGCCAACAAATTGTATGATAGTTAACTAGGTAGATCTCGAAGATCAATTGGATCCCATCCAACTCCTAGATCCAGTAGGTGGACATCCAAGTCCTAAACATATATCTTATATATGCCTATATAGAATATAATATCCTACCTATTTTCCTCTGAATCAACTAGGCCTTGGCTTTGGCACAACAAACCTAGTGATCCCAGTCAAGCGCGGACCCATTGACATGGAAGCTTCGTAATCAATGTCGTTGGACAAGAAGTGGTCTTGACTTTGGCCAACAAACCACAACTTGGACAAGACACCAATATGGAACAAAGCCTCGTGATTAAAACACATCTTCGAAGGACAAGGGCTTGACTTGGCCAACAACCCCTGCCAATCTAGGATCTTGAGTAAGAATCACTCAATGGAAGGAAAAAAACGCATGATATTTGATGAGGGCTTTTTCGCGTGCAAATTGGCTACCAATTTAATTATCTTTGTTAAGGTCTCATCATCATACACCCTTAAACATGCATTCTAAATACATAATAAAGCGAGTATGAAATAAAATAATAACGATATGCATGGATATTTACACATTGATCCTAGATCAAATCTCTCTCTTTCTCACTCAAGCTAGCACTTGTACTACTTCTACCGTTACACTACACTTCTAAAGAAACCTCATATACATAGAGGGGAATAGGTGAGAAGAGAATACAAAGAGAAAGAAGGTGATAAGGCTGGACACGCAGGTCCAATTTAATAAATCAAATTTATTACAACAATTCTAAAATTGCCCACCCGACTAATATCCATCCGATATACGTTATTCATTCAACACAACCATGTATTCACACATACAAGCATGCTATCAATCAATCTAATCAAATTAATTAATCTGATAATTAAGTGATCATCCAATGTTCAAACAACGATTTGATTTTTGTTCGAGTCAAACTCGTTTTTGCGAATAAGTACTCAAAGTACGAATTCATGAATTAATTAAACTACATAATTAAATCCAATTTAACATGTATTTAATACTAATTCACTATTCAATTCCAAATTGAATATTGCACTTTATATTAATAAACCTTTTACGATTTAAATTCCAAATTCAATCGCGTCGGGACTCAAAGTCCGATTAACGTCCAACGTCAATTTAATTCAAGTCTAATGGGCTTCAATTAATTTCTTTAGGCATGGGCTTCGGCAACCAAAGCCCAATAGTGGAATCACCCAAAATGCCTTAGAAATCAATTTCGGCCCATTAGGCCCAATTAAACTTTAAAGGTTCATTAGTCGCAATTGGCTTTATGGGTAAGGTTTTGGGCCCAATTGGATTCCAATCCACTTGGCCTAAACCAAACTTGATAAATCAAGCCCAATAGCCCCAAATACAACAATTCAAGCCAAATCCAATTTAAGCCTAAATAATTAAATTACACTAATCCAATTACGCAATTTAATTACCTAAAGTGCATTACATGATTAATCGACTAAATCAATATTTTAAAACACCAAATTAGTCCAATTAATCATACTTAATTCATTATTACATGTCAAACACACATAATGAAAAATCAAACCCATTTACATGCTTTCATGCCTCGGCCAAGGAAGGTTTTTTGTCCGATTTGAATTCAATCCGATTAATTACACAATCGACAACGTATTAACTTCCCGAATGATTTCATACACATCCAATGTTCATAAAATCAAAATATACCAAGACATTCAAGGGCATATCCATTCGGCCAACAATAGAATTTAGGGTTTATGTTCAATTCAAAGTACAATCCAATTGACATTAAATTAACATCATCCTACATGATTTTAACTCATCCAATGAATTAAAATCAACAAAATTCCAATGATTCAAAATCAATTGTATTCGGCCAAGGCATATAATTTGGGGAAAATAATTCCAAATCATTTTTCATCAATTAGTCCAACCAAAATGAATTTAAACATGTTATAAGCATACTCAAACAAACAATTCATTCAAATCATGCTCAACAAACATTTACCCAAATTTTTAAGCCCTACAAATTTCATGCTTGCAACTTTAGCTCTGATACCATTGTTGGTTTTCTATAAGGTCCCAAGATCAAATCAAGACATGAAATTATGTGTGAACACATCAACGGAGGTAGCGGAATACTCACATTGATCGGTTGAGTCGATTTGGAGACGAATGAAGGCAAAAAACGTACTGCCTTTCACGCCACTGCATGCAGTCCACTGCCCTGCAAAACAGAAAATTGGGTGAAGAAACGGAGCTCCAATCTTCGTCGGATGGATCCCGTCTCATGGGGGAACCTCCCTACCACCTTCGCAAGACTTGTAGTGTGCTAGCACTTGATTTCTCACCATGAGAAACCACTCTTGCTTCCCTATTGTCACGCCCAAACTGGTTCAAAACCAGTGAAGAATGCTTCCATTGCCGTGAGAGAAGAGAGAATTGAGAGAAAATGTGTAATGGTTTGTTAATTAAAATGATTTACCAAAAATCAATTTTATTTATGCCATAATTCATTAAATTAATAATAAACTTATGACACAAATTCATGCAAAGGCTTAGAGTGTCAAACACTTCATTTCCATGCATTACCATTGAGTGCAATGTACACAATCTCCATGCAAAGCATTAGAGTGTCAAATAAGCATAATATGACATGTGTCATAGTTAATGCATAACATGACATGTGTCATGTGGGCCCCACACGTTCCAATGAAAGTGGGCCCACGTGCACTCACGCGTTCAGGTTCGATATTTCCGAAATACCGAGCTTACGTCGCGACGTTAATTCAATCGAATTTAAATAAATAATTACGCCTGGCGAAATTATTATTTACGTCGCTAACGAATTAATTCTGAATTAACTCGTTTGCCCGAATTAAAATCTAATTTTAATTCCGCGTCGAAATCTAATTTCGTTTAATATATCGAATATATTATTCATCGATTAATTACGAATTAATCGTTCTCTCTCTTTAGACGATATTTTATCCCGGATAAAATATCTCCGTTATTAATCCTAGATTAATTTTCTCTCTCTCTGTTATAATCCCAGATTATTCAAGAGTGCGAGTTGTGCGTCATCGGTGGATTATCGGGAAGCGACCCATGAGATCCCCGGATAATCTGCAGTAAATACGGTCGTCGGAGTATCCGAATCACGTACGTACCAAGTACTACGTTCTACCGATTTACGAGACAAGGTCGACTCCTAGCAAAGCACCAAGTCTTCCCAGGTTCTCCGGACATATTCATCAAAAATATCTAGATCTGTATCAAGCGTAGTATACAATTGTATTGTGCATATCGGCCCAGTATCGGATAGTCACGTGCTAGGGCTGGGGCTGGATAAGTGTCTGCCCCGTCCGAAACACATATCGGATGTCTGGTAACTAGTCTCTATAATCGGATATTCATGACCTGGTCATAATATCCCGATGGGATGCGCATCACTAAAAGAGCACTAATACCGTATCCTGCGTGACATCATCTCCATTATGACTGGAGTGATACTTCCGTCTCGACATCACATCCAATACACTACGACTCTCTGATAAACCCAGAAGTGGTGAACACAGAACCAGTTAAGATCCCCCAACCACCAAAACCAAAGTTTACCGATTGTCGTAAGTATTAGCGATGTAAGTCTCAGGTTAAGACTATACACACCTACCTTGATTTCGGCCTCCCATAGACACCTAGTCATAATACCAATGGGATTCCGAAGGGTCTATCCAGAGCGAAGCTGTTTCCCGTACCATCGGTGAAACACGACCTCCTATCGCACTTGCACAAGTATCCAATACTTATATATATGAGAACTATGCCGTTGTGCCCTCACAACGCGCACAAGTGCAATACTAGCCTATTCCGCATTATCGATGTCCAGTCTCGATAATACTACGGCTAGGGATATTTAATGATTAATCCTTCGTGGATTGATACTGTCTCATATCATCTCAATCCAGGAACTAATCATAGGGACCTCTCTTCATTTATATATCTATGGTGATCTAATCACAAATGACGAGAGTGCAATTTCCTTGTTACATAGTTAACTTTGCTACAGCAACACAATGTTCTGTGCAAATAGTGACGCTATGGGTCATATTATCCAACGCTGATAATAGGGACCTCGCCCTCGAACTGATGATGTAGTGGGTCCTCGACCCTGAACTGGTACTGATGTGGGCCTCGCCCCCAGACTGACACTGATGTGGGCCTCGCCCCAAACTGATACTAGTGTGGGCCTCGCCCTGGGACTCATCCCCAAGTTGATACTGATGTAGGCCTCACCCCGGATTGATACTGATATGGGCCTCGCCCCCAGACCGAAACCGATGTGGGCCTCGCCCCAAACTGATACTAATGTGGGCCTCGCCCCCAGATTGATATGGGCCTCGCCCCAAACTGATACTGATATGGGCCTCGCCCCCAGACTGATACTGATGTGGGCCTCGGCCCTGGACTCATCCCTGCTGATGTAATGGTTCATTCCCGAAATGTACTGTATGAGATGGTCCATTCCTGAACCGTTACTGTGAGGTGGTCCATTCCCGAACTGTTACTGTGAGGTGGTCTATTCCCGAACTGTGCTGTGAGGTGATCCATTCCCAAACCGTGCTCCATTCTCGGAGTGTCATTCCCGGCTTTTGTTTTTTCCCGAACTGTGCTCCATTCTCGGAGTGCCATTCCCGGCTTTATTCATTCCCGAACTGTACTTCATTCTCGGATTGCCATTCTCGGCTTGTTTATTCCCGAACCTTGCTCCATTCTTGGAGTGCCATTCTCGACTTGTTCACTCTCGAACTCTGCTTCATTTCTCGGATTGTCATTCTCGGCTTGTTCATTCTCGAACTGTGCTCCATTCTCGAAGTGCCATTCTCGGCTTGTTCATTCTCAAACTGTGCTCCATTCTCGGAGTGCCATTCTCGGCTTGTTCATCTCGAATTATACTGAATGTGGGCTTTATTCCCATAGTGCCATACCCGACAAAACAGATATATGTCTCCATACACGGAGTGCTACTGTAATATCTCCCTCCCCGGAGTGCCGTACCTGACAAAACTGATCTGGTATCTCCATACCCGGAGTTGCCGTACCTGGCAAAACTGATCTGATATCTCTATACCCAGAGTGTCGTACCTGGTAGAACTGATATGATATCTCTATATCCAGAGTGCCGTACCTGGCAGAACTGATACGGAACCAATGTGGGCCTCGCCCCCAGAATGCAATACCTGGCAGAACTAATACTGAACCAATGTGGGCCTCGCCCCCAGAATGCCATACCCGGCAGAACTAATACTGAACCAATGTGGGTCTCGCCTCCAGAATGCCATACCCGGCAAGCCTGCTATTGATGCTGATGATAATGTGGGCCTCGCCCCCAGAGTGCCATACCCGGCAAAACTGATGCTGATAATAATATGGGCTTCGCCCTATGATTCATTTCTGGATTCAATCTAAAACTTTGACAGCGTGGGCCTCGGCCCTGGGATTCATTCCCGGATTAATTCGAAAACTCTGCTGATGTGGGCCTCGGCCCTGGGATTCATTCCCGGATTCATTCCAAACCTCTGCTGATGTGGGCCTCGACCCTGGGACTCATCCCCAAAACTGAAATTGATATGGGCCTCAACCCTGGGATTCCTTCCTGGATTCACTCCAAAACTCTGACGATGTGGGCCTCGACCCTAGGATCTATTCAGAAACTGATGATGCTATGTTGTTGTTTCTGGTGGGCTTGTCTTTGCCGCTTTCTCTTTTTCTTCTTTTGAGACCTGTGAATACAAAACAAAACAAACACAAAAAAAAGAATGCAAAATATGTTACTTGTATTCATGCATGCATGAATGAATTTCTTATTCCGCTGGGTTAGGTCTTCCGCCAGTTCTCTAGGTGATTGCTCAGTCTTCTCTCTGGTCTCATGGCTCAATTTCTTGCTATTCTTCTAATTTACGGGGTGGTAGACTGGTCGCTCCCAGTCTTGATTTAGCTTTCTGCTCTCCACTGTTTGCACTTGTTAAGATGAACCACATGGTGGGGCCTTCCATATCATCACACTATATCACATGCTACGAAATAGTCCAAATAGTTATACATATTATCGTCCTCAAGGAATGCCCAGTAATGAAACCAGAGACCATTCAAAACACTCAATGCACCTCAAATTTGAGTTTTTGAATAAATGATCTATGCCAGACTCAAAGTGTGTGTGTGCAAAGGTTTTTTCGCAGCTTAATCCTTAGGTAAGCTAACTCGAAGATTTCGTTTCAAAAATCGGGATCGATGGGTAAAACCAACCTAGATGTCTCAGTTATGCTCTGCAATTGCTTTTTCGCGCTCAATGTGGTATGGCTTTATTTTTCTTTTCTTTTGTCCCTCTGTTTCTCTTTTTTTTCTCTTTTTTTTTCATTTTGTTTTTCAACACACCTACCCTTTAAGGTAGCATTTCTCCTTATGGTGGTCCTAATACTCGCCCATGGGTAGCTTCACGCTTATCGGTTATAGGCGGTTTATTTCTTTTCTTTAGAGACTTTTTCTTTTATTTTCAACCATACCACAAATCATAACACAAGCAAGTTAGGATAGACATCTAAGCAAACGGTCATTCTCCGACCTACAATTTCTTCAACTAGTCACTTTGCTAACTACTCAGGTTTTCACTGCTAAGAACCATTATCAAGTGCTTACGAGTCTAACATAGATCAATTACTCAAAGAATCAGATAAAAGCACATCAAGAGTTTACCATTTCTAAGATTTCACCCTAAAGCAATCAATTTCATCATCGGACTTACGTCTAACTATTAAGGACTAAACTACCCTTTTTTTTTCTTTTTCTTTTTCTTTTTCTCTTTTTTTTTTCCTTTTTTTTTCTTTTTCTTTTCTCTCTTTTTTTCTTTCATTTTGAACTTTTTCTTCTTTTCTCTTTTTTTTTTCTCTTCTTTGTTTTTCTTTTTTTTCGCTTTTTTTTTCTTAAAGGTCCCCCCAATGGTCTTTCTATCCTTGTCGTAAGGTTTTCTATTTCTCGATTTCCTTTTCCTCGCTATCCATGTTTGCTAAACCCTTCTTTGACAATTCTTTTTTCCTTCTCTAACCCAACGAATATCTATGATGGCTTTTAAGACACGGGGTTAAATGATGCATGTATGCATGAGATGCATGCGACATATGAGATATATTAAGCATGTGGTTATCAAAAGCATAAAGGGGCAACTTCTATAGGATATACAACTATCGTTCACATGTGGGTTTATGATAATGCCTTTGATTGAACTCCCTCAACCCACTATAGAAACGGTCAACTAAAGCACAAATCATACACATCACAAGACATGATTTCGAGGCCGATTCTCTAGATCCCCAGTGGAGTCGCCAGACTGTAGGACACAGAACTGACGATGTTGTTCTAGGCTCGCGGCCTAGTTGGGAGTACGGAATAGTCCGCGGGGAAACTAAATCGGAGAAATAACATGGAGTCGCCACCAGTGTGAACCGGGAAAATATGATTTAAGGCCGCACTCACCCCTCGCAAGGGAAGACCTCAAACCGTTGGGTTCGGAATGGTCCCTTACTTATGTCACTTGTGATGATATAATTTGTGCAATAAATTAACCGAGTCTACTCAATAATCATTCTCAAAGGTATTTAGATCTAACATGCATTCGCTAAATAAATCCTATTCTAAGTTTGCATGCTTGAAAGTAAGTCTTTGAATGGCAAACACGATATCACACAATGAGCATATTGAACCATTAAATAAACGAATCACTATTCAAACATAAACCTAAACTAATCAAAATAACATGCTTAAAAATAACAGAATCATGCTTAGAAATTAAATAACAAAACTAAATTAAATCATGCTTAAAATAATAAATGAACGACCTATAAACTACAACATGCTCAAATACAAATTTGGATGAGACGAGATATGTGTATCTTAAGTGGTACGTGGCGTTGTATCCCGAGTGCAGACCGCAATACCATCCATTTGGAATCCGCTACGAAATTTACGTCCGGGTTTCCATCCGATATACCACAAAAGGGAACACACATCCCGCTCATCCAACAATCACATCATGCCTCAAACGACTCTCATGCAATAATATTTTAAAATAAATAAAATAAAACGAAAGAAGATAAGTAAAAAGGTGCCCTCAGGTCTAACCTCTTTTGTCGTCTCAAGAAAGGGCGTTACACGTCCGTTGGAAGGGTGAATGATCCGCTATTTTTCCGATTTGTTACTCAACATTTTTCCTCGTTGTTTTGATGTTCGGACTTCTATTTTTGGTCCGTTTCGCTGCTGTTTTTCTGCTACGTTTCAGGTCACTATTTTGGTTATTTTGGAGACTATTTTCGGTTATTTGGAGGGCTAATTGGCTTGCAGTTTTAAGGGGTTTTAGGGGAAACTTTGTGCAGTTTTTTAGTGCAGTTTTAGGGTGGTTTGAGGGCTGTTTTATGGATTAAAATTGCAGCAAAAACTGGGCAGAATGGGGAGGCAGACTGCGGCAGTTTAGGTGCAGTGCAGTGGGTGTTTCTGGACAGTTTTAAGGGTCAAATTGGCATGGAATTCATTCCCTTAATATCTCCATTCCCAGAGTGCTACGTAATATCTCCATTCCCGGAGTGCGGTACCTGGCAGAACTGATCTGATATCTCCATACCCGGAGTGCCGTACCTGGCAAAACTGATCTGATATCTCTATACCCAGAGTGTCGTACCTGGCAGAACTGATATGATATCTCTATATCCAGAGTGTCGTACCTGGCAGAACTGATACTGGCCTCGCCCCCAGAATGCCATACCTGGCAGAACTAATACTGAACCAATGTGGGCCTCGCCCCCAGAATGCCATACTCGTCAGAACTAATACTTAACCAATGTGGGTCTCACCTCTAGAATGCCATACCCGGCAAGCCTGCTATTGATGCTGATGATAATGTGGGCCTCGCCCCCAGAGTGCCATACCCGCAAAACTGATGCTGATAATAATGTGGGTTTCGCCCTATGATTCATTCCTGGATTCATTCTAAAACTTTGACAGCGTGGGCCTCGGCCCTGGGATTCATTCCCGGATTCATTCTAAAACTCTGCTGATGTGGGCCTCGGCCCTGGGATTCATTCCCGGATTCATTCCAAACCTCTGCTGATGTGGGCCTCGACCTTGGACTCATCCCAAAAACTGAAATTGATATGGGCCTCAACCCTGGGATTCCTTCCTGGATTCACTCCAAAACTCTGACGATGTGAGCCTCGACCCTGGGATTTATTCCCGAAACTGATGATGCTATGTTGTTGTTTCTGGTGGGCTTGTCTTTGCCGCTTTCTCTTTTTCTTCTTATGAGACCTGTGAATACAAAACAAAACAAACACAAAAAAATAATGCAAAATATGTTACTTGTATGCATGCATGCAAGAATGAATTTCTTATTTCGCTGGGTTAGGTCTTCCGCCAGTTCTCTAGGTTATTGCTCAGTCTTCTCTCTGGTCTCATGGCTCAATTTCTTGTTATTCTTCTTATTCATGGGGTGGTAGACTGGTCGCTCCCAGTCTTGATTTAGCTTTCTGCTCTCCGCTGTTTGCACTTGGTCAAGATGAACCACATGGTGGGGCCTTCCATATCATCACACTATATCACATGCTACGAAATAGTCCCAATAGTTATACATATTATCGTCCTCAAGGAATGCCCAGTAATGAAACCAGAGAACAATCAAAACACTCAATGCACCTCAAATCTGAGTTTTTGAATAAATGATATATGCCAGACTCAAAGTGTGTGTGTACAAAGGTTTTTTCGCAGCTTAATCCTTAGGTAAGCTAACTCGAAGATTTCGTTTCAAAAATCGGGATCGATGGGTCAAACCAACCTAGATGTCTCAGTTATGCTCTGCAATTGCTTTTTCGCGCTCAATGTGGTATGGCTTCATTTTTCTTTTCTTTTGTCCCTCTTTTTCTCTTTTTTTTTCTCTTTTTTTTTTCATTTTTTTTCAACACACCTACCCTTTAAGGTAGCATTTCTCATCATGGTGGTCCTAATACTCGCCCATGGGTAGCTTCACGTTTATCGGTTATAGGCGGTTTATTTCTTTTCTTTAGAGACTTTTTCTTTTATTTTCAACCATACCACACATCATAACACAAGCATGTCAGGCTAGACATCTAAACAAACGGTCATTCTCCGACCTACAATTTCTTCAACTAGTCAATTTGCTAACTACTCAGGTTTTCACTTCTAAGAACCATTATCAAGTGCTTACGAGTCTAACATAGATCAATTACTCAAAGAATCAGATAAAAGCACATCAAGAGTTTACCGCTTCTTAGATTTCACCCTAAAGCAATCAATTTCATCATCGGACTTACGTCTAACTATTAAGGACTAAACTACTCTTTTTTTTCTTTTTCTCTTTTTTTTTCCTTCTTTTTTTTTTCTTTTTTTTTTCTTTTTCTTTTCTCTTTTTTTTTCTTTCATTTTGAACTTTTTCTTCTTTTCTCTTTTTTTTTCTCTTCTTTTTTTTTCTCTTTTTTTTTCTTAAAGGCCCCCCAATGGTCTTTCTATCCTTGTCGTAAGGTTTTATATTTCTCGATTTCCTTTTCCTCGCTATCCATGTTTGATAAACCCTTTTTTGACAATTCTTTTTTCCTTCTCTAACCCAACGAATATCTATGATGGCTTTTAAGACACGGGGTTAACATGATGCATGCGATATATGAGATATAATATGCATGTGGTTATCAAAAGCATAAAGGGGCAACTTCTATATGATATACAACTATCGTTCACATGTGGGTTTATGACAATTCCTTTGATTGAACTCCCTCAACCCACTATAGAAACGGTCAACTAAAGCACAAATCATACACATCACAAGACATGATTTCGAGGCCGATTCTCTAGATCCCTAGTGGAGTCGCTAGACTGTAGGACACAGAAACTGACGACGCTGTTCTAGGCTCGCGGCCTAGTTGGGAGTACGGAATAGTCCGCGGGGGAACTAAATCGGAGAAATAACATAGAGTCCCCACCCAGTGTGAACCGGGAAAATGTGATTTAAGGCCGCACTCACCCCTCGCAAGGGAAGTCCTCAAACCGTTGGGTTCGAATGGTCTCTTACTTATGTCACTTGTGATGATATGATTTGTGCATAAATTAACCGAGTCTACTCAATAATCATGCTCAAAGGTATTTAGATCTAACATGCATTCGCTAAATAAATCCTATTCTAAGTTTGCATGCTTGAAAGTAAGTCATTGAATGGCAAACACGATATCACACAATGAGCATATTGAACCATTAAATAACGAATCACTATTCAAACATAACCTAAACTAATCAAAATAACATGCTTAAAAATAACATAATCATGCTTAGAAATTAAATAAAAAAACTAAATTAAATCATGCTTAAAATAATAAATGAACGACCTATAAACTACAACATGCTCAAATACAAATTTGGATGAGACGATATATGTGTATCTTAAGTGGTACATGGCGTTGTATCCCGAGTGCAGACCGCAATACCGTCCATTCGGAATCGGCTACGGAATTTACGTCCGGGTTTCCATCCGATATACCACAAAAGGGAACACACATCCCGCTCATCCAACAATCACATCATGCCTCAAACGACTCTCATGCAATAATATTTTAAAATAAATAAAATAAAACGAAAGAAGATAAGTAAAAAGGTGCCTCAGGTCTAACCTATTTTGTCGTCTCAAGAAAGGGTGTTACACGTCCGTTGGAAGGGTGAATGATCCGCTACTTTTCCGATTTGTTTACTCAACATTTTTCCTCGTTGTTTTGATGTTCGGGCTTCTGTTTTTGGTCCGTTTCACTGCTGTTTTGCTGCTACGTTTCAGGTCATTATTTTGGTTATTTTGGGGACTGTTTTGGGTGATTTGGAGGCTAATTGGCTTGCGGTTTTAAGGGGTTTTAGGGCTGTTTTATGGGTTAAAATCGCAGTAAAAACTGGGCAGAATGGGGAGGCAGAATGCGGCAGTTTAGGTGCAGTGCAGTGGGTTTTTCTAGACAGTTTTAAGGGTCAAATTGGCATGGAAGCTGGGCAGTGCAGTGGGCTGTTTGGGACGTGCAATGGAGGGCAATGCAAGGGCTGTTTGTGCGTGAGGTAGTGGGCGTGATTTGATGGTTGTTTGATGTCAGTTTGTATGTGAATAAGTCTCAGTTTGGTTGTTGGTTTAGGCGTTGAAGGCAATGTGAGCTTGTGTGCTGAGTGAGGGTTAGTGTGTGAGCGTGAGTGGGTGAAGGGCTGTGAGGGTTAGTTGCTTGCGTGAGGTTTGTACGTGGCTGTGTGGCTAGCTGTGAACGTGTTTGTAGGGCATGTGGCATTAGACATGAGTTGAGGCAGGGCTGTGAGGGCTTGTGGCTTGCTTTAAAGGGCTGGTGCGTGGCTGTTTTTGGGCATGAGGACGTGTTGGCTTGTGCTGGCTATGGACGTGAGGTAAAAGGGGCAAATGGCGTTGGATGATGAGTTTCATGTGAGGCTTGGTTAACGTGGATTATAGCGTGCAGCTGATTTGTTGAAGGGTAGTGGTCAGGGGCTAGGTGCGCTGATGATGGGCTTCACGTGAGGCTTGGTTAACGTGGATTGTGGCGTGCAGCTGATTTGTGTGCGTGTCTTTGATCAGTTAGAGAGTGGGCTTTTTGGACGTGAGGTTTGTGAAGAGAGAAGGAAGAATGGGGCTCGTGTCTTTGAGAAAGGTTGAAGTGATGAGTGGCTTCTGTGTGGTCAGCGTATTTTAGGGTTTGTTGATTTTTGTTTTAGAAAGACGGCAGAGAGAAGGTTAGGCGTGAGGGGTATAGGCCGTGAATGGCTTAGGATTTTTGGAGGAGGGCAGCTGTGAATAGAGAGGAGAGAGAGAGTTTGGAACCGAGAACTGCTAGGGTTTATTTGGTGTTTGTTTTTTTTTTAGAGAATAATGAGCCAGAGAGAGGAGATAGGCTTTAGGGTTTCTTTATATAGTGGTGAGCTAGGTTTAGGATTTTCTTGGAAATAATCTATTTAATTTTGGAATTATAATTTAATTTAATTTAGATTTAATTTAATTGGTATTTAATTTGAGACATGCATTTTAAATGTTTTAATTTATTTTAGTTTAATTTAATTAGCTTTAATTTAAATTAATTTAATTTGTGACATGTATTTCAAATGTTTTAATTATCAAATTTGTGAGATGTGTTTTAAATGTTTTAATTATTTTTTGATGTGATTTAAAATAGAGGTCCAACAAGCGAACCCGAAGCGAAACAAGTGAGTTAAATCCGACCAAATGCTAATTTCCAACTTTGCCCTTCCGACGTCCGTTTCTCGCAGCTTTCACAATCAAAGAGGTAGTGTCTCCATACGAGACTCATCATTGGGCTGATATGCAAAAATGCAGTGCCTACAGTTGCGGAGTGTTAGCCCTTCAGACTATTGTGTACCGTACATACGAGAAGTGATTTAAAAGGTTAGACCTGAGGGCACTTTTTCTATTTATTCTCATACATTTTTTTAATTGTTTTATTCGCATGAGAGTCGTTTGTGGATGCAATGATTGTGGCCCTTGAATGAATGAAAAATGTGTCACCTCACGTGGTATATAAGATGGAAACCCAGACATAAATTTCATAGCCGATTCCGAATGGACGATAGTATGATCTGTACTGGGGATACAACTCCACGTACCACTTGAGTACACGACACATACTTTATTTTATCTTGATTTGTTTATTGTCGTCATTTATTTTCTACATCTTGTTTGTTTGAGTTATGATGAGATAAAGCGCATCGGCTTAGTAAGTGCGATTAAAGGTCCTCTATTTTGAGAGGTTAAAATCCTTTACCATGATTCTTTGCCGCGCCGGATGATGTGTAGTCGGTTGAATGTGAGATATGTTCCATCGGGTATACGAAGTCCGATATTGTTGTCTTTATTTTTATATGCATTATGATGTGATGCGCATGGGCTTAGTAAGTTGGATTAAAGGTCCTCTATTTTGAGAGGTTAAAGAACCTTTACCACGATACTTCGCCGCCCCTTTTATTTCGTTATACGCTTTTCTCCGTATGTCATCTTCTTGCATAATCATGCATCATGTTGCAATGCCCATGGGCTCATCGAGTTGGATTAAAGGTCCTCCATCTTGAGGGATAAAAAGCCTAAGGGCTACCTTTGCCACAACGATTTGCCGAGCCTTTTAGCCTGTTATTATTGATTAGGTGTCATTTATTCATCCGTTCACGTATGTGTCATGTTATTTACTGCATTTTGGGGGTAACTGCTGTAACTCCGTTCGAACGCGTTTCCGAACGCCATACGAACGTGAGCATTATGTTTCATTTCCGTTCGAACGTGTTTACGAACGCTACTCAAACGCGAACCTTCTGTTTACCGTTCGAACGCATTTACGAACGCTTCTCGAACTTGCATGCATTTGTTTCATCAGGTCTGGTCCCGTTCGAATGCGTTATCAAACGCCACAAGAACGAGAACCTTCTATTTACTGTTCGAACGTGTTTTCGAACGCTACACGAACGCGCATACACTGAACTGAGTCTTCTTCATCATTTTATGCATAATTGCCCCTATTGGTTATCCCTTTGTATTACGAACCTGATTGCTTCTCTTTAATATGCATGCTTGTATAATTATTGCATGTTTGCGCTTCCATGATTATCAATGCAATGTGTTTGTGAAATTATGTGTTTGCCATCATTCTAATTCAATTTTATGCATGCTTGTATGATCATTGTTTCCTTGCGTTTCCGTATCCATGAATATAATGTGCTTATGAATTTGCATGCTTGCCGTATTTCAATTTACTTTTATGCATGCAAATTCGGACATAGATTATATGCAAATTGGTTGTATGCATATATGAACATGTGTTACATGTGAACTTAGATGAACCTTTGATTTATGCATGCGAACTTGGAAATAGATTATCCCGGGAAATATGTTACTTAGGCTTTGTTAGATTATTGCACAAATAATTTTATTACAAGTGGCATAAGTAAGGGACCATTCCGAACCCAACGGTTTGAGGTCTTCCCTTGCGAAGGGTGAGTGCGGCCTTAAATCTCATTTTCCCGGTTCACACCGGGTGGCGACTCCATCATTCTCCGGTTTAGTCCCCCGCGGGCTACTCCGTACTCCCAACTGGGCCCCGAGCCCGGGACAACATGCGTCGCCCAGTTTCTGTGTTCCCACAAGATGCTTTGATCTATGGGATTTATTCCCAAACTGAGTTGAGTTGATGGCGAGGTGCTTCGACCCCTGGGATTCATTCCCGAACCATGTTGGGTGTGAGATGCTTCGATCTCTGGGATTTATTCCCGAACTGAGTTGAGTTGATGGCGAGGTGCTTCGACCCCTGGGATTTATTCCCGAACCATACTGGGTGTGAGATGCTTAGATCTATAGGATTTATTCCTGAACTGAGTTGAGTTGATGGCGAGGTGTTTCGACCCCTGGGATTTATTCCTGAACCATGATGGGTGTGAGATGCTTCGATCTCTGGGATTTATTCCCGTACTCAGTTGATTTTGCAATGTTCTTCGACCCCTGGGATTCATTCTCGAACCATGCTGGGTGTGAGATGCTTCGATCTTTGGGATTTATTCATGAACTAAGTTGAGTTGATGGCGAGGTGCTTCGACCCCTGGGATTTATTCCCGAACCATGCTAGATGTGAGATGCTTCGATCTCTGGGATTTATTCCCGAACTGAGTTGAGTTGATGGCGAGGTGCTTCGACCTCTGGGATTCATTCCCGAACCATGCTCGGTGTGAGATGCTTCGATCTCAGGGATTTATTCCCGAACTGAGTTTAGTTGATGGCGAGGTGCTTCGATCTTGGGGATTTATTCCCAAACTGAGTTGAGTTGATGGCGAGATGCTTCGACCCTTGGGATTCATTCCCGAACCATGCTGGGTGTGAGATGCTACGATCTTAGGGATTTATAACTGAACTGAGTTGAGTTGATGGCAAAGTGCTTCGACCTTTGGGATTTATTCCCGAACTGAGTTAAGTTGATGGCGAGGTGCTTCGACCCCTAGAATTCATTCCCGAACCATGCTGGGTATGAGTTGCTTCGATCTCTGGGATTTATTTCTGAAGTGAGTTGAGTTGATGGCGAGGTGTTTTGACCCTTAGGATTTATTCTCGAACCATGCTGGGTGTGAGATGCTTCGATCTCTGGGATATATTCTCGAACTGAGTTGAGTTGATGGCGAGGTGCTTCGACCCCTAGGATTCATTCCCGAACCATGATGGGTGTGAGATGCTTTGATCTTTGGGATTTATTCCGGAACTAAGTTGAGTTGATGGCGTTTTGGTCCACTTACGTGACTCTTCAATCCACTGGGGAGTTTTTTCTATGATGATGAGGTGCTTCGACCTTTGGGATTCATTCCTAAACTGTGCTGAGTGTGAAGGCTTCGACCATTGAGATTCTCTCCTAAACTATTGAATTGATGGTGGTGAGGCCCTTCGACCCCTACTTCGTCCTCATTCTCAAGGCTCTTTGCTCGTCCTCATTCTCGAGGTTGTTCGTCCTCATTCCCGAGGAGTTTGCTGCTATTCTTGGTGCTTTTTCTTTTTCTTCAAAGCCTGCAAACACAAAACAAAAATTGTGTGTATGCGACATGTATGCATGTATGCATGGATGTATTCCCTACTCCGATGGGTTTTCTTTGTCATGTTGGCTTGATGTCATGCTTGGTTAGGCCTACCTTGCACTATAGGGTCTTCTTCACCCCTTTAGGAATCCTCTTGGCCTTTGCTGCCCCCTTCGCCTTTTTGACTAGGTAGGGCCCTTCCTAATTGGGGCTGAACTTTCCCCTAAGGTCCATTATCAGTGGCTTCGACTGCTTGAGCACTAGATCACCTTATCTAATCTTGGTGGGACGCACCTTCTTGTTGAATGCTCGGGCCAACCTTTTCTCGTATGGCTGCATGTGGTACAAGGCCTTTATCCTTTTCTCATCCAGTAATGCTAGCTGTTCGAACCTCTGCGAGGCCCATTCCAACTCAAGTAATCATGCCTCTATTAATACCCGCATTGACTGTATCTTTATTTCTACTGGTAACACTACCACCATCCCGTAAACCAAAGCATAGGGTGTGGCTCATGTTGTCGTTCTCACCGAAGTTCTATACCCCCACTGGGCATACGGCAGTTTGTCAACCCAATCTTTATAACTTTATGTCATCTTAGCGAGTATTTTCTTTATGGTTTTGTTGGCCAGCTCCACCGCCCCATTAGCCTGTGGCCTGTAAGGTGATGATTTGTAATGCCCTATCACGTACTTCTGCAACGTCGCCTTTGTTTCCCTGAAATTAGACTCCATTGTCCGTCACTATGTGATGTGGCATTCCGTATCGACATAATATATTATTGGCTATGAACATGGCCATCTGTTTCGCTGTAAAATTACGGAATGACTCAACTTCTACCCACTTCGAAAAATAATCCACCGCCACTACTATGAAACGGTGTCCATTTGATGTATGTGGCCTGATTTCTCCAATCATGTCAATACTCCACGTTGATAAAGGCCATGGTTCCGACAATCCATGCAATTTCGTAGGCGACACATGGTTTAAATTGTCGTGTGCCTGGCAATCGTGAGAGTGTTTCACCAGCTTTACGCAGTCAGCTTCCATGGTCGACCAGTAAAATCCATGTCTCGCTATCTTACGAGACAAATTCAATCCATTTATGTGTTGTCCACATACTCCAGCATGCACCCCTTCCACCACCTTCTGAGCCTTTTTTTTTCTTAAACATTTCAGCTTGACGCCATTGGCTTGTCTCTTGTACAGCTCTCCCCTCAAACTCACATATTGGGAAGCCAATTTCTGAATGGCTATTATGTCTTTCTTGCCGGCTCATTCTGGTAATTCTCCACGTTATAGATACTGCAGAATGTCGTAGTACCACGGCTTCCCATCATCGACTTCTACTTCCAAGATTCTCTCTATCTCATAACTGGGTCTGCTAGTTGTTGTCAGCACAATGGGTCTCATTACCAGTTTTTCTGGGTTTTCCCAAGTGGCAGCTAGGGTGGCTAGTGCGTCCGCCATTTGGTTCTCTTCTTATGGCAAGTGCTGGAATTTACAGTCGGGGATAGCCTGTGCCAACTTCCTGAGATGGAGTAGGTAGGGTCTCAACCGGTCTTCCTTCAATTCCCATTCCCCTCGCATCTGTCGAACTACCAATATTGAGTCTCCATAAACTTCTACGTCCTTAGCTCCTAGGGCTGTTTGTGCTTTCAGTCCAAATACACATGCTTCATATTCGGCCATGTTGTTAGTTACTTCGAACGTCAACCTATTGGCCATAGGTAGGGTTTCTCCTTCGGGGGTTACTATCACAATTCCTATTCCAGTTCATTTGTAATTCAATACCCCGTCGAAATACATTTTCCATCCCTGAACCGTTATGGCCTGAACCTCCTCGTCTAGGAATTCGAACTTATACTGATATTCATCTATGGGTTGTAATGCCAAGAATTCTGCTACGGCTCTCCCTTTAATTACCTTAGAGGTGGGGTATTCTATATCAAACTCCGTCAGCAACACCAACTATCTTCCCAACTTCCCCATCAGTGAGGGTACTGACTGCAAATACTTTAGGGGATTCTCCTTTGCTACCACTTGTATCTTATAGGATTGGAAGTAATGATGCAACTTTCGGGAAGCCCATATCACCGCCAAACAGATCTTTTCCACCTCTTGATAGCGAGCTTCATACGGAAGCATCTTCTTACTAAGGTAGTAGAATGCATGTTCCACCCCTGTCTCATCTGCCTGTACCATCATCGCCGCCAGCGCTTCGGGTTCTATGGCCAAATACAACACCAAAGGTTTGCCCAGCCTTGGAGGTTTCAAGATGGGCGGTTTAACCAAGTATTCCTTGATTTTGTCAAAAGCTTCTTGACATTGCCTATTCCACTCCACATACTAATGTTAGTTTTGCAGTGAATCGACTAATATATTGGATTTTCCCGAGAAAAGCTCTAACTTCTTTTTTCTCTTTGGTGCGGGCATCTCGGTAATTGCCTTGATCTTTTGAGGGTCCACTTCTATCCCTCCTATTCCTACCGTATGCCCCAACAACTTCCCGGATGTTACCCCAAACACACACTTCTTGGGGTTGAGTCGGAGGTTTTACTTATCGACCCTTTGAAGGAATTTCTCCAGCGCTTCTATATGTTCATCCCTCGTCTCTGATTTGACCATCATTTAATCCACGTATACCTCAATCTCTTTATGCATCAAGTCATGGAATAATATAGTGAACATTCGTTGATAAGTGGCTCCCGCATTCTTAAGTCCAAACGGCATCACCTTGTAACAATATGTACCTCACTCGGTGACGAAGACAGTCTTATGCTTGTCTTCTTCGGCCATGAAGATCTGGTTATATCCTGAGAATCTATCCGCGAACGAGTACATAGCAGATAAAGTCGCGCTATCAACCAACACGTCTATATGGGATAGGGGAAAATCATCCTTTGGGAAAGCTTTGTTGAGGTCCCTATAATCCACGCACATTCTGACCTTTCCATCCTTCTTTGGTACTGGCATAATGTTGGCTAACCACTCGGGGTACTTCACCACCTCTAAGAACCCTACATCTATCTGATTCTTTACTTCTTCCCTAACCTTTTTGGCCCATTATGGCTCATTCTTCGGAGCTTCTGTTTTTCTGGTCTCATGTTCGGATAAGTTGGTATTATGTACTGGGCAATACCTTTGTCTACTCCCGACATGTCTTCATAGGAATAGGCAAATACTTTTGCATATTTTATTAATATTCTCTCTAATTCTTTCCGCTCATCAAAGGTAAATTTTCATTGGGGTTTTCACATGTACCAAGATTAAATGCATTTGTCTTTGTTGAGTTAATGTCAAATATGCTCATGTCATGCATGTTATGATGCAGACTAACAGGAAAAGACTCAAACAAGTAAGCAAAATCAATGTCTTTATGATTAATAAATGCATGATTGCAATCAAATAAGTCAGGAAAATAAACATCTTCGTCATTTGCAGCCTTGTCTTCTTTTGTCTCTTTACTTTCTTCGAGCGTCAGATTCTCCAACTGCAGTATTTCTTCTTCCCATTTATTTTCCTTTTTTGCAACTTCCTCTACCTGTGGTTCTTTGCCCATCACATCCTTGAAGATCTAGAATCCCGATACTATGATCCAATTGACTTTTACGAGTTCAGGCTCTCCTTGATATCTTGTGGCTTTCACAAAGTATTCCATCAGCTTCATCCTTTTTTTCTTAGTCTTCGGCTCATTCCCATCAGATTCATACCCCAATCCTCTCTTAGTGGTCTGTCCTTTGAAATCTGGCAATGCTCTTATTCCCAAGCCTCTAGCACTCAAACATGTGCTCGGCTCATATTTCATTCTTTCCATGATTCTAGCCACTTTAGGGTCCACCCATTCTTCGAAGTTTGCCGCCACTTGGAACCTTGTGAAAGGTTGTATGTCTAAAGTAGTCACAGCATTGTCTACTTCTGCCCTGATGGTGATGCGGGAACTTAATAACCTGGTGCAAAGTGGATGGCATGCCCCCAAGTCTATGAAACCATGGCCTCAACAATAACAGAGCAAATGTAGTTGGGATATCAAGCACTGTGAACTTCACCTTGTCTTCTATCGGGCCCACTTTGACTGCTGTGATGAAAGTACCTTCGACTCCTTGTTTTCTATCATCATATGCTTTGATAGTCATGCTGGAGGGGCTTAAATATGTTGTCCGCATGCCCAACCTTGACAGAATCTTCAAAGGGCACACATTGATAGATGAGCCATCATCCACCATCACAGAAGATGTCTTTTTGCCTCTTACTTTCGCTTTTATGAATAGTGGTTTGTTGTGATTCCTACCCTCCATCGGGAGCTCTTCTTCAAAGAATGTTATCATTTGCCTACCCTATTTCTTTACCGACCTATGAACATAGTAGGGTTTGCATCTTCAGGTACCATTATCTTGCTTAGAGCTTCTACCATGGCACGCATGTGCTCTTGAGAGGCGCATAATAACTCACATATGCTCACATGTGCCCGTGTCTTCTTCAATTGACGCAACACAGTATCCCCCTCGGTGTCATCTGTATTCTCTGTCACCTATTGGCTTTCTTTTAGCACTTCTTTGTCTTTATCTGTTACATCACTATAAAAATGTCCACTGCGAGTCATCCCATTTACCTCCTCTTCGTCACTGCTCGAGAAGTTTTCCCAGAAATCTCTCTCCTGCTCTATTTCATCTTCACTACTGTTATCCTATATCCCTATGCAAGAAGCTTGGTGGTTAAGAGTTTGGAGGAAAAAGCTTTCGGGCAGGCCAGAGTTGATCATGTAGGTGGGTGGTGGAATAGAGTGGTAGTTGGGTAGAAGGTTTCCGTCTTTTGTCGGGTCGAATATTTTATTGGTGTCAATGAGGTCCTGGATCTCATGCCTAATACGGGCGCATTTGTCAGTATCGTGGCCTTTTTACTGATGGTAGTGACAGTATAGGTTTAGGTCGAGGTGGCGTGGAACATGGTTTGGAAGTGGTCTAGGTTCTAAGGGTTTTATGAGTCCTTGCCTCTTCCGCTTTTCAAACACCTTTGACAAAGGTCTACCAAAATTATAGAATCGCATGTTTCTGATGGCGGTGACCTTAGTAGAAGTGGGCTTGGCCCCTGAAGGCCCCCCAATGGTCTTTCTATTTTGGCCATAAAACTTTATGTTCTCAACTTTCTCTTCCTCGATATCCATGACAGTTTCTCTTAACTGTCAAAACTCATTATTCATGAAGGTCATCATTCTCATCTTGTTATAAATGGAGGGCTTGGTGCCCTTAATGATCATCTTAATCTGGTCCTTCTCCGAAGGTCGTGTCTGCATCTTTAAAAGCTGGCTTCTCCAACAATCCACATAATCTTTGAAAGTCTCTTATGGCTTCTGTTTGGTGTTTTCTAGGTCACGGAGTGACAAGTCTATCTCCATGTCCGTGACATATTGGTTCAGGAAGGCCTCCGCTAATGCCCTACAGCCATCCTTTACCTTTTTCTCCAGGTCATGATACCATACTACGAGCGCACCTTCCATTGACATCCCAAACATCTTATGCACCTGACGCTTCGACAAACCTACTGAACTCATCGCTGAAACATATTGTCGAAGATGGACCCTAGGATCTCAATTTCCATTGAACTTGGCCATGTCAGACATCCTAAACTGGGGAGGCAGCTGTTCTTCGAAAGTCATCGCATCATAGTCTAATAGGTCTTAATGTTTTCCCTTCATCCTGCGGGTAAATGACTCTACTTGTTCTCTGAGTTTCTGTAACTCTGCCTGGGGCTCGGCTATCCTTCATGTGGCATACACAGCCATGTCATCATAAAAAACAGGGATTTCTTTGCTTACCCTATTCGGGGGCTCCTCACGCCCTCCATCCTCATTTTTTTTGTTCCCACTGTGCGGGGTACTGTCAGATTGGCCATAGCATTGGTCAAAGCTTGTAGTTTCTGGATAATTTTGGTGATGTTGGTCTCTAATTGATCCATGCGGGAACTTTCGTTGCCTGACGCCTTCATGCTTGCTAACCTTTTCTTGACAAGTCTTCATTCTTCTCTAACCCAACGGATATCTATGATGGCTCTTAGGACAAGGGGTCAGTATGATGCGTGTATGCATGTGATGCATGAGATGCATGTGGTTATCAAAATAGCATATATGTAGGCACTGTATTTTTACATATAAGTCCCGATAATGAGCCTCGTATGGAGGCACTACTCTTTAAGTTGTGGAAGTCGCGGGAAACGGACGTCGGAAGGAAAAAGTCAGAAATTGATACCTTGTTGGATTTAATTCGCTTGCTTAGCTGTGGGTTCGCTCGTTGGACCTCTGTTTTAAACACATCATTGACCCAAAAACCCCCGCAAGCCACACATCATTGGCCCTAAACCCCCGCAACACACACCAAGCCCACCAAAAAGAACCAAACCCACGCCCAAATCCCCTTAGCTCACGCCCAAGCCCATTAAAACACATCCAAAATAATAAATCCACACATTAAACACATGTTGAAATCCAAATAAATCACCTTCCTGATGAGCGGAAAATATATCAATATTTACCGCCCCTTTTACTTAATATTTTGTTTAGTTTCTCGGGTTTGATGAACGTTTTGATGTGTTTTAGTTTATTTTGCAGATAAAATAATATTGGGACACAATGAAATCATTTAGGACGAAATATGGGTCAAATAAGGGCAATTATTGGACTTGATATTTTAATTTGGAGATTGGAAACTTGAAAGGGAGTTTTTGACGAAGTGCAGTTTTGGAAATTCCAATTTTGCGTATCTGTCGTATTTTGGGTATAACGTTTTACTCCGATATCGGATTGAGCTAATTTAAGTTCCAGATTAAAGAAGACTCAAAGATCAACAGCTTTGAAAGAAAAAATAATTTCTAATTCTGAAGATTGCATGCCCGAAATTGATGAACCATTCAGAAGTGTGTTGTGTGTAATTATTAAAGTCACTTTCAATCATTTTCAAAGCAAAAAAATAAATTAATAAATAAATAATAAAAATTATCAAATCATCACCAAACATGATAAGATATTAGTGGAGCAATTAATAATGGATTTGGTGGAGCAATTAGTGGAGCAATTAATAATTGATTTGGTGGATGATTTGATGGAGGCAACATTTTGCCTATAAATACCAAGCCATTTCATTTGTAAAATTCATACTTTCTTCTTTGAAATTTCCTAATGAATAAATAAGAAGATTGTATCTTATTTGTTTATTTACAGCTTCCAGTAATTAATTTCCGCTTTCGCACTTTCTTTTCTTTACTTTTCAGTTTTTACTTTCCGCAATTTACTTTTACGCACAAACATTTTCTTTCTTTACTTTTGCAGTTTTTATTTTTCAAGCAATGAGGAGGTAACTCCCCCTTGCTGGGGTAAAAGGTAAAGCTTTTATTATTGCTATCTAGATTAATCTCCCTTAATATAAAATATAAACTATTTAAAACCTGACTTAATGAGGATACCGCTATATTGGCCGGTTGGAAATTAATTATAAATTGGTTTTAACCTGACTAAGTATGGATACCGCCTGGTTGGTCGGTTGGTAATTAATTATTAATTTGACTTAATCAGGATACCGCCTATATGGCTGGTTGGTAATTATCACGCAAAGTTAATATATTATATTAAGGGAGATATCTAAAATAGTAGTAATAAAAGTTGATCCTCTAACCCCAGCATTTTCTTTTATTGTACTTTAACTTTATTTAATTTCAGCAATTTACTTTTCAGCAATTTACTTTCAGTAATTTACTTTTATTTTTATTTTTTTTTACTTTTTACTTTTTACTTTTTACTTTTACTTTTACTTTTACTTTATTTACTTTTCAACAATTTACTTTTCAGTATTTAATTTTTAGTATTTTACTTTATGTCTTTTATTTTTTTACTACTTGTAAATATGTGTCGTAACTAAGCCAGTTATCTGGGGTTGTGATGAAATCCAATATCACCGGTTTATAAAGGGTTAAATTATAGTTTGGGTAATATAATGGTTTATTTATTGAGTCTTAATCTTAATGCTTTTTATTAACTGGCCATTAATAAAATTGAACTGGTAAACTTAAAATGAACTAGACATAGAGATTTTAAGTTTAAGACCTTAGACTCAATAGCCCACGATCTTCCTTGAGGATAGATAACCCTTTAATAGATTTCCTTACAGGATATGAATATACCTGTCGGGCGGGGGTAGCCATAATTGGAATTTAATCTTAATGAATCCAGGTAATTTGGTTGGCATAGACATTTGGTTCAATTGGGTTATACTGGATATTTGTAGTTGACCATCGGAAGAGGCTTTTACATAATTTAGTGTTCCAGGTTAATAAATCAATATTTTACCCAACTATAAGATAACCATTTAATCTTTAAAATGATATTGCAAAGAAATCACAACCCTAGATAGTTTTTAATATTGAATTTTCTTAAACCTACTTTCGAACAATTTAATTTACTTGTTTTTAAATTTAGAATCATCACATTTTCAAATCAATCAAACAACCTGTTAGATACTAATAATCATTTGACCTCATAAAATTAATAGATTAGATATTAAGTCCTCGTGGGATCGATACTTTTTATACTACTTGAACGATACGTGTGCTTGCGTTATATGCGTGTGTAAGCACGGTCAAGTTTTTGGCGCCGTTGCCGGGGACTTATTTATCTTTTACTATTAGTTTAGGGGTTAGATACGTTACTTGTATATAATTTATTTTTACTTATTGTTTTTGTTTTCTTGTGTTTCAGGTTCTCATAAATTACATGAGACGAACCAGAAGCTTTGAACTCCGACCGCTTGACCCCGAAATTGAAAGAACCATCAGACAGTTGAGAAGGGAAATGCGAGAAGGCCAAGAAGCTTTAGTCAACATGGAACCTGAACCGTTGGAGGTTGCACCACCAATTCCCATTCGAGACAGAACCATTCCGGTGGTTGACAGACTCATTTCCTGTATTGTACTTCCTCCCTTACCAGCAAATGCGAGAAGGCCAAGAAGCTTTAGTCAACATGGAACCTGAACCGTTGGAGGTTGCACCACCAATTCCCATTCGAGACAGAACCATTCCGGTGGTTGACAGACTCATTTCCTGTATTGTACTTCCTCCCTTACCAGCAAATGCGTGTGACATCAAAACATGCATTCAGATGATTCAGCAGTCAGTTCAGTTCGGGGGGAAAGCAACTGAAGATCCTAATGCCCACATCAGTAACTTCTTGATCCATGCATTATCTATCCTATTTCTGATAGTAAGCGGGTAAGTCCTACACAGGTTGTACCTAAAAAGTCTGGAATCACTGTTGTAAAAAATGATAAAGGGGAATTAATCCCAACTCGCATTTCATCTAGTTGGCGTATGTGCATTGATTATAGAAAATTGAATGACGCAACTAGAAAAGATCATTTCCCTTTGCCATTTCTTGACCAAATTTTAAAAAGAGTAGTTGGACACCCTTATTATTATTTTCTTGGTGGTTACTCGGGTTATTATTAGATTCCAATTGCTTTAGAAGACCAGGAAAAGACCACATTCACATGCCCATTTGGAACATTTGCATTTAGGAAAATGCCATTTGGACTTTGTAATGCACCTGCAACATTCTAACGATGCATATTGAGCATATTTAGTGACATGGTTGAACACTGTTTAGAGGTCTTTATGGATGATATAACTGTCTTTGGAAATTCATTTGATAATTGCTTGACTAATCTGGAAAATGTTTTGAAAAGATGTGAAGAAAAAAGACTTGTGTTAAATTGGGAAAAATGCCATTTCATGACTGATTCATGAATTGTTTTAAGACACGTTGTATCGTCTAAAGGTATTGAGGTTGACAAAGAAAAAATAGAGGTCATTTCTAAATTACCATCACCAAAAACGTTCAGGGACATTCCTTCTTTTTTAAGACATGCATGATTTTATAAGAGGTTCATTAAAGACTTTAGTACCATATCCAAACCCTTATGTAACCTCCTATTAAAAGATGCAACATTTGAATGGACGGAAGAATGTCAAAAATCATTCCAAAAAATTATCAATCTTTTGACTTCTGCTCCTATTATGCAATCCTCTGATTGGTCTTTGCCCTTTGAGCTAATGTGTGATGCTAGTGATTATGCAGTTGGTGCAGTTCTATGGCAGAGAAAGGAAGGTAAGCCGTATGTGATATATTACGCTAGTAAAACATTAAATAGTGCACAAATGAACTACACTACCACAGAAAAAGAACTACTTACTGTAATATTTGTATTGGATAAATTTCGATCATATTTAATCGGTTCTTCAACTATTGTTTACTCTGATCATGCTGTTGTTAGATATTTGATGTCTAAACAGGATGTCAAGCCATGATTAATACGGTGGATTTTGTTGCTTCAAGAATTCAATCTCACAATCAAAGATAAAAAAAGGGGCAGAGAACGTGGTTGCAGATCACTTATCGAGACTCACAAACGAGTCACTAATCGATACCACTCCTATCAATGATTCTTTCCCGGTGAATTTTTATTTTCGGTAAACGTAATGCCTTGGTTCTCTAATATTGTCAATTTCCTTACAACAGGAAAGATACCCCCAGACTGGAGCAACAAGATAAGAGGAAATTTTTGACCGAGGTCAAAAGATTCTACTGGGATGATCCTTATTTGTTTAAATGATGCCCTAATCATATTTTCAGACGATGCATACCTGACAGTGAGATAAGTGGTGTTATTCAGTTCTGTAATTCAGAAGCATATGAATGTCATTTCTCATCTAAGAAAACTGCTGCAAAAATCTTACAGTGTGGATTTTATTGGCCCACCATTTCAAAGATACATACACTTTCTGCAAAACTTGCGAAAATTGTCAAAAATTGCGATCAATTTCAAAAAGAAACATGATGCCCTTAAATCATATCATTGTCATCGAAATCTTTGATTGTTGGGGGATAGATTTCATTGGCCAATTTCCACCATCCTTTGGATTTTTATATATTTTAGTTGTCGTCGACTATGTTTCAAAATGGGTCGAGCAATTCCTTGTCGGAACAATGATCACACAACTGTGATCAAATTTTTAAAAGAAAACTTGTTGAGTCGATTTGGAATTCCTCGGGCCATCATAAGTGATGAAGGTAAACACTTTTGTAATAGACCCTTTGAATCCTTAATGAAAAAGTATGGAGTCACACACAAAGTTTCCACTTCTTATCACCCTCAGACAAACGGACAAGTAGAATTAGCAAATAGGGAAATTAAAAAATTCTATAAAAAACGGTTAACCCAAATCGCAAAGATGGGTCTCTTCGACTAACTGATGCACTCTGGGCATATCGAACAGCTTTCAAAACATCCTTGGGTATGTCTCTCTATCGTCTAGTTTATGGAAAACCTTGTCATTTGCCTGTAGAACTTGAGCATAAAGCATTTTGGGCTATTAAAGCATTTAATTCAAACCTTGAAAATGCTGGTCATTAACGTAAATTGCAACTAAATGAACTTAAAGAATTAATGAATAATTCATATGGGAATATGAAAATTCTTAAAGCTAAAACTAAAGCCTTTCATGATAGTCGAATTTCACGAAAAATATTTGAGGTTGGTCAAAAGGTTTTGCTTTATAATTCTCGTCTTCATTTATTTCCTGGAAAGTTAAAATACAAATGGAGTGGCCCATTTATTGTGAAAATGTTTACCCATACGGGGCTATTAAAATTGAGAATCTTAGGGACGGTGATGTATTTAAAGTTAATGGACAGCGTCTGAAATCCTTTTTTTAGTACTCAAAATTTCAAGAAACTTTTTTCCTGTCAGACCCAGTATACCTTGATTGATGTAGTCATGTTCTGTTTAATATTTTTGTAATTTCCATTTTTCTTAGTTTTGCAGTGTTCTTGTTCTTTTATTTTATCTCACACCCCGGTAAAGCAGCGGATAACGGTACTCCGTGACTCAAGTCGGTTATTTCAGTTTCTAAAAAATACTGATACCCTACAAACCAAGACATGGAATAAACTCTCGCAACCCTCCATAAATATTTTCCTGCACTTCCCCGAAATGCTCTGATTAAAATTTACAAAGCCCGCACAGAAAGAATGAGAATTCTTATGATTCATGGTATTCCTAGTGATATTCGTTGGGTAATCGAAGCAAGGGTTCGTTTGGCAGGTTAGTCACCTGACTCTTTCATTCCTTACATGTCTGGTTCAGGGAAAAGCACCTATTCTAAGAAACGAAGAGCTAAACAAATAGGTGTTTGCTATAAGTGTGTACGTTGTACGTGCAACTCTCGTTGTCGTTCTTTAGGAATGGTGTCCGATAATCGTGAGGATAAAATACAATTCATTAGGGATGGACTGAGTAAGGAGCCTTTTGATGATATATCATTGACTCTTGAGACGCATCCTAGTGGATATGTTCATCATAAAATTCTCAGATTACACACACACTTTCATAAGGAAAGAGAACCATACAGTCTTGGGAATCTGACTTTAAAAGACATTATTTGCCAATTTATAAGAAAATTGGATGAGAAGCCTATCCCCGACCCATAGAGGGCATTCAAGCCTTTACTGGACGTAAAACCAGAGGAAGATGTGAGCCACAATCACAACAACCAGTACATATTATTGCATTGATTTTCTTTACTTTAAATTACTGTTTTCCTTTACTTTTTGTCGATAGTATCTAACTTTTTTGTTCACGATCTATTTTTATGATAGTTGTCATTTTGCAGATATTAGTGCATTTCTCACTCACCCTTTTCAGGATCTATAAATTCAGCTCGTCATCTCTCTTTCCTCAACACATCTAGTTAAGATAGGTAGCACAAATAGAGACAACTTCAAAACGACGATTCACTAATATCTGTGTATTTTTTGGAACTAGCTCCGGAACTAAACTAGAATTTATTGAGGGAGCAAGAGAATTGGGTAGAGTTATGGAAAACAGAAATATGCACTTAGTATATGGCGGTGGCAATCTTGGATTGATGGGGTGTATTTCAAAAGCTGTACAAGAAGGTGGAAGTCAAGTTTTGGGGATCATCCCAAAACCTTTAACAGAAAGCCACATCACAACATGTATACTAATAATTTATATCTCATATAAACCATTAAAATTGAAACTTTAAAATAAGAAGGGTTAAGAACACTTTTCAACCTTAGCTCTGATACCAATTGTAGGAAACAACTTTCCTTATGCGCAGCGGAAACGGCTATGGGCTCCGGGATCGACCTTGAAAAAATTATTGCTTTCTTCCTTTGTTGAAACCGAATTCCACCAACTCTTGGTGAATAGATTTGTTCCTCGATGTGGATGTGTTTCCTTTGAGATCTGATGCTTGGATCGACCACTTTATCTTCCGAACTATGACTCGAAATCAACAAATCGAAGTGTGGGCTTCAATCACAACGATCAATCTCTAAAAAAATTAGAGAAATATGTTGTCACAAAATCTTTTGGCTTTTATAAAGAATGAATGAGGAAGATGAATATCTAACTCACTATTTTCTCTCTATTCTCAACACTTAAGAAAGTTTTCTTTTCTCTCAAAACTTAAAGAAAAATTAAACCCTGGATTTTCTTTCTCTCTAACTCTCTCACAACACTTGTGTGAATGGTAGATGACCTTACTCAACCCTTGAGTGTACATGGTAGAGATTATATTCATTTCCAAAGTCAACAAAACTTTATCAATAATCAACCTATGCCATTCTATTGTAATGGCAAACACAATTAAGTGGAATGCCAAGCAAAGACATTTGAAATAGACAAAACTTAGGTAATTAGGTCATACCTAATTAGATGATGAGTGGTAATTATATCACTATTTCTCACTCATTTGACCTAATATTCTGTATAGTTTCTCGGGTTTTATGAACGTTTTGATTTGTTTTATTATTATTTTGCAGATAAATAAAGTTTGGGAAGCATTGGAAGCAATTTGGGGCCAAAATAGAGAAAAAATGACAAAAAAGGCATTTTGGTAATTTGGCGCGTCGCAACGCGCAAGCCTTAAGCGTTGCGATGCCTATCATGCGCCATGAGCTGTTAACGTGAGCCGGGGGACACGTGTCAGAATCTGAAAAGTTTGATTTGCTAACGTGCGCCTGCCACGTGTCATCATCAGAATAGATCTTGCTAAAATGCGACGGGACACGTGTCATCATCACATGCTGCCGACAATACGCGTGCCACGTGTCAGCTTCTCATTCGACCGCATCTGCTGTGTACCACGTGTCACCTATGTGTCATCTACGTGTCCGCCATGTGTCATCCATGTCAGCATCCAACCGAGTCATTGTGCCACATGTCGCCACGTCATCAACAGCCAATCAAGGCCCGCCATGTGTCAGCATCTCAGTGGACCGAATCAAAACGCATGCCATGTGTCGAAATTCTATTGTGCCGACAGATTACATGTGCCACGTCAGCAAGACAACAGATCAGCGCGCTTTGACCGAGTCAACACAAGCCAGCGTCGCGACGCAAGAAGGATTTTGGCGTCGCGACACTGACCCGAATTTTTGCCTATAAATTGAGCTCATTTGCACCTCATTTAGTGTGCTTTCCTCGGGATTTTTTCCCTGTTTTTAAGGATTGCATCTATTTTTTGTAATAATTAATTTATGTATTTTAATTTTAAATTTTTTTATTTCAGTATTTTATTTTTTTTAATTTCTTTATGTTTGTAGTTAAATTTTTCGATGGGGTAAAATATGACACATTTAATATAATTATCTAGTAATCTCACTTAATATATTTAAACCGTATTAATTAATGTCAGACTTTATTACCGCCTATATGGTCGGTCTAAATATAAATTTTTTTTTGTTTTACCGCTTAATGGTTGGTCCTTTGTGACAAGATAATTACCGCCTATATGGCTGGTTACTTGGACTAAATGGTATTACCGCCTATAGGCTGGTTTTAAATGTTTAACATTATTAATTCCTGAGAAAGCATAACAAAAATAATTTATATATTATAATAAGTGGGAGATTCCTAGATAAGAATATTTAAATGTGGATTCCTCTATCCCCAGCATTTTATTTTTATTCTATGAGTGTGACACACAATACTACCCCGCTAATAATTGATTTAATTAATTATATATTGGGGTAATTCTTTAGTTGGTTTATTGAGACTTAAGTTTAATGTTCTTGTTGTCTGATCACCATAAGATGATGTGTTGTAACTTAAAATGAACTAGACATAGGGATTTTAGGTTTAAGCTTTAGATTTCATAGCCCACGTGTTAGTGTTCCTAGAACATGCCAAGGATCTAATAAGCAAGAAAAGGTGTTCATAAATTCATTATAAGTTAGGAATTACTTACATTGAATGGATTTGAGCTTTTAAAATTTAGAATGAAGATCTCCAAGATCCTCCTTTGTTGATCCAAGCTTTGAGTTGTGAATGAAGTCTCCAAGATCCAACTTTGTGTTGATTCCAAGCTTTGAGTTGTGAATGAAGATCTCCAAGATCCAACCTTTGTGTTGATTCCAAGCTTTGAGTTGGTTTCCCTATCACCTTAGAAGACTTCTACAAGTGCTAGCTTTGTTGATTTTGCCACAAAATCAAAGAGAAAGAGGAGGAAGCTCGCCCATTACAAGGATAACTAGGGTTTCATTTGTGTCAAGTGTTGTGTAATGAGAGAGAGAGAGATGCCTTTTGGTAAAACCAATTTACCCTTTTCACCAAAACGGTGGTTGGGTAAATGGTTTCACCAAAACCATTCCAAGGTAGTTGGAAAGTTGGTGGCTTGGCATAAATGCCAACTACCCTCCCAACTACCACATGTGAAGTGGGCCCCACATTTGAATTCAAAATTCAAATGGATTCGAATGTTTGCCGCGGCTCGGATTCGTTTAATCCGATTAAACGAATTTCTGTCGCTAAATAATTAAATCTAATTTAATTAAATGACGACGCCTCGTAAATATATTACGAATGCCGTTTACGAATTAATTCTAAATTAATCTGTTCGCTCGTATTAAAGTCCAACTTTAATTTCGTAATGAAATCCAATTCATATTAATATATCCGATATATTAATTTTAGCCCATACAAATAAATTAAATAGAAAAATCAAATTTAACTATTAAATTTATTTTACCGATTAATTCCAAATTAATCGCGTTCTCTCTCTTCCGAACACATTTAATCCCAGATTAAATAAAGCCTCAATTAATCCCAGATTAATTTTCTCTCTCTAATTAATCCCAGATTAATTCTAGTTTAAGTCAACTGTCATCGGTGAATCTTTGGGAAGCGACCCAAGAGACCTCTGGATATGTTGGCAGTAAATCGGTTATCGGACTATCCGATTAAGTGTGTACCTCGTACCACATGCTTACGGATTTACAAGACATGGTTGGCTTCTAGCAAAGCACCGTGCCTACCCAATTCTCCAGAAATATTCTTACTGGAATATACAATCTATGTCAGGCGTAGTATACGTAGTATTGCGTATGCGATCCAGTATCGGATGTCACGTGCTAGGCCTGGGGCTGGAATTATGTCTGCCCCGTACGAAGCACATGTCGGATGTCTGGTAACTAGTCTCTATAATCGGATGAACATGACCTAGTCATATCATCCCGATGACTGCAGTACTTAAGAGTACTAGTTCCGTATCCTACGTGACATCATCTCCACTATGACTGGAGTGATACTTCCGTCTTGACATCACACCCAATACACTACGATTCTCAATATACCCAGCAGAGGCGTACACAGAACCGGTTAAAGCCCTGGACGACCAAAACCAAAGCATATTGATTGTCGCAAGTATTAGCGGTGCAAGTCTCAGGTTAAGACCAAATACACCTACCCTGATTTCGGACTTCCATAGACACATAGTCATACTACCAATGGAATTCCGAGGGGTCTATCCAGAGCGAAGCTGTTTTCCGTACCATCGGTAAAACACAACCTCCTATTACACTTGCATGAGTATCCAATACCCAAATATATGAGAACTATGCTATTGTGCCCTCACAACGCGCACAAGTGTAATACTAGTCTTTTACGCATTATCGATGTCCAATCTCGATAATACTCTGACTAGGGATATTTAATGATTAATCCTTCGAGGACTGATACTGTCTCATATCATCTCAATCCAGGAACTAATCATAAGGACCTCCTATCATTTATACATCTAGGTGATCTAATCACAAATGATAAGAGTGCAATCTCCTTGTCACATAGTTAATTTGTACAACAACACCATGATCTGTACAAATAGTGACGCTATGGGTCATAATTGTCCAACAATCTCCCACTTGGCCTATAGCCAGTCACTCGAGTGTCATA
The DNA here is from genome assembly GCA_019454045.1 of Zanthoxylum bungeanum. Classification (NCBI taxonomy): domain Eukaryota; kingdom Viridiplantae; phylum Streptophyta; class Magnoliopsida; order Sapindales; family Rutaceae; genus Zanthoxylum; species Zanthoxylum bungeanum. Next base: position 18,252 of record SKCR01039081.1, on the reverse strand, counting down.
CACCCGAACTATGTACGGTTCGCTCAAACTGCTGAGGAAAGGCTTTCGTCAGCGGATTTGCGTGATTATCGTCTGATGCGATTTATTCGATCATCACATCGCCACGATGTATGATCCGAACGAATCAGATGAATAGTCGAAGTATATATCTGGATCGTTGATGAGACCATTAATTCTTTAGCCTGTGCTGACGCCTAGCTCAGCTGCTAACAGAACTATATCTAATCTAATTAGATTTATCATCGACCCAAATGGCTTCTATTGCTGCCTCAGCCGCAGCAATAACCCGCATTTGTTGTTTATTCGGTAACAGTATCTTGCTTGGAAGATTTCCAGCTCACTGTTCCGTTATTCAAACTGTATAGTACCGTTGTTTTTATCGGTTAGGAAACTTGCAGCAGTGATCCCAGTCACTTCAAGTTCTCATTCTCCATAGTTTAAGACATCATCCTTAGTTCTCTAAGATACTAACGGATGTTCTTAATATCAATCCAGTGACTATCACTTGGATTGACCTGTTTGTGACTCCATATGCTCAAAGCGTATGAGACACCAGGTCACGTACATTTTTCAATGTACGAGTTCTCAGAGAGTGTTAACAACTTTAAATCTATCCCAGTAGATCTTTATTCCTAGAATAAAGGTTGTTTCTCCCAAGAATTCTACGGAGAATTTTCATGAAAGCCAAGCTTTCACCGATTGTAATATGGGAATATCATTTCCAAGAAATGACATATCATCATTATTTAGGACAGTCACTTTCAGTGCGCTCCCACTAACCTCCTTATATACACAAGAATCATTTCTCGTTTTGAATTAAATCATAACCATTATGATTACATCAAAACGATAATTCCAAGAACCTAATGCTTGCTTCAATCCAAACATGGATCGAATAACCTGCAAACCTTGTTTGCTAGTTTTGATACGACAAAATCGTCAGGATGTTGTAAACATCCTCCAAAAGGTTTCCTTTTCAGGAAACGATTTTTGTTCAGCTGCCATATTTCATAAATGAAACATGCAGCATCAGCAAGCATTATCCAAATGGATTTAACGTGGCAACAGGTAAAAGATTTCGTTGTAATCAACACAATGTTGATAACGATACCTTTTCCGCTACAAGCCTAGCTTAGTACGTTGGTATGTTGCCATCCACGTATGTCTTCCTTGAAGACTTATATAGTACCAATAGGCACAATGCCTTGCGGTACAACAACTAGTCTCTATGGAATCCATTTCGGACTTCATGGCACTTTGCCATAATGGGGAGTCGATACCTTGTATCACTTCCTCATATGTAGTCGGTTTGTCTTCCTTAATAAGATTGACATCTTTCTGAGGTGAGATCAGAAACCCATACCTCCCAGGTTGTTTTCTGACTCTCTTCGACTAACGCGGTTCTTGTGTATTCGAAGATTGTGGTACAGTTTCATCCTTGATGAACTGTTTGTGTTCCATTAAGGACTCGGTGCCTTGAACAGTATTACTCTGATTTTGATCGAGTTTTACTATCCTCCCACTTACCACAGCATATCGGTATTCATCTTAGGAAAAACGCATGGCGAGCAACAATTACATTGTTCTCAGTGAGTTGTATAAGTACTATACTTTGGTTTCCCTAGGATAACCTATAATTAGGCACTTATCCAATTTGGGTTCTAGTTTGGTATCATCCAAACATATGCCCAGCATCCCAAATCTTCAGGAGTGAGAAAACCCAGTTTCTTTCCTGTTCATATCTAATATGAAATCTGTCAAACAGATTTTCATGGAACCTTATTCAAAATAAGTATTGCACTGTTAATGCTTATCCTTTGAAGGAAAATGGTAGCTCAGAGCGACTCATGATTAACCTTATCATGTCCACAAAATTCGTTTCTCCGTTCGGACACACCGTCAAATTGACGTGTTCCAGGAGGAGTCCTCATTGAAAGAATACTATACTCTTTCAAGTATTTGAGAAACTTATTGCTTAAGTATTTTCATCATGGTCAAACCGTGATGGTTTAATACTTTAGCCGATCTGTTTGTCTACTTCGTGTCGAAACTCTAAAAGTTTCCGATTTGTGTTTCATAAGAGACACATAACCATAACGCGATGCCACATCCGTAAAGGTCACGAAATACTCATATCCACCTCTAGCCTAGCTAGATATGGGCCCACTTACGTCACTATGAACGAGGGCTAACATCGATGGCACTTACACTTTTACCAAGTAAAAGGTATTTTAGGTACTTTACCTAATAAACTAGATTCGTAGACATCATTTGAATGGAATCAAATCCGTCCTAGTATCCACTCTTCAAAAGTGTGGATATACGAGTCTTGTTTAATGTGTCCCAGACAACACTGCCACAAATAAGTCTTATCTGATCAAATCAGTTTGAGCTATTTGTTCATATTATATGTTTGAGATTTATTTATATTCAAAATATAAATACTGTTATTCACATCTAATGTGTTTATCTCAATATCATCTTTATAAAATAAAACACTTTAGTGTTCTAGAATATAAAGGTATACTCGCAACGAGTTATACTCGATATAGAGATAATGTTTCTAGTCAAACTAGTTACATTATAACAGTTTCCTAATTTAAGTACACACCCGAAGGGTAGTTCCTAAACTTAGGTATCTACGGTAAAACAGCGACTTTCGTCCCGTTTCCGATTCGCAGATTAATCTCAATTGAAGTCAGTATCCTGCTCATAGCAGATTCTGCACATCAATGCATATTTATGTATCACACTTAGTATTTAAAATCCAATTTTAATACTAGTAGTGAACATATTTATGACAAACATATTTGAAGTCAGAGCCTTGCTCGTCTTCAATTCCTTCATGTCTGCTTTGTCCATACGGCAGTCACGCTTCAGTGATCCCATTTGCCACAGTTTAAGCAGACATCTTGGGATATGTCATTTGTCTTCCTAGAAGACATATATTTTTTTGCCTTTGCCCTTTTCTATATCCCAGAAGCCTTTGGCCAAGCCTTGGGTTTCTAGAATATCGAAGTAAGGTGCGCCTTGCGCTACTTGCCTTATTGCAAACTTTGGCTTTATCTCCTTGAGAATAGCCATTAACTCTCCAAGAGTTATTAATTGCAATTTAATACTTCTAAGATCTAAGAATAGATCTATGAAGATCCTTCAATTTCTTCATCATACTTTAAGGATCTAATCCTTAGTTCTGATTAGGAAATTAAGGAGTCCTTTGACAAGTATAATGGATTAAGCACTAAAGTTATCATCACATGAATCTTCCAAAGATCATGCTCTACTATTTGCTTAACTCTGGGCTTAGGCCTAATATGTTATTTTTATCAAATAAAGTAACTTATTAGTTTCCAGGACCATCCTGAAATTTTATTCCCAATTTGAAAATTAAAGTCGTTTAAACACATTTTCACCCAGGATTATGTTTTAAACACTAATCTTTCAGTTATCTTGATTCCAATAGTCTAACTATCCAATCAACGATTTCGGGTACAATCTAATGTAATGATTACTATAGTCTAACTATATAACTATTACAATTTATTGGTTAAAATCAAATATATATTGATTACTATAATCCAATTATATAATCAACTATAAATGATCGGTAAAATTCAAATATATTGATTACTATAATCCAATTATATAATCAACTATAAATGAAGGGTAAATTCAAATATATTGATTACTATAATCCAATTATATAATCAACTATAAATGAAGTAGTTTGAATACAGTCCAACTGTTTAATTAAAACAAAATTAAATATTAGTCCAACTAATATATTTATAAATAAATTATTGACGAAAATGAAATGAGCGCGTATGGCAAGTATCTAAACGAAATTGCAAATCTAATACTTGCCTCCCACTATTTTTCGGCGAGCCTCTAACCCTCTGTGAGTACTCGGGAAACCTGTTTCCTAGTGGGCTAGGATCCCGTTAAATAACACACAATCTTGACTTTGGCCAACAAATTGTATGATACTTAACTAGGTAGATCTCTAAGATCAATTGGATCTCATCCAATTCCTAGATCCAGTAGGTGGACATCCAAGTCCGAAACATATATACAATATATATGCCAATATATTTTCCTAGCCTTTTTCCTCTGAATCAACTAAGCCTTGGCTTTGGCACAACAAGCTTAATGATTCCAGTTAAGCGGACTCATTGACATGGAAAGCTTCGTAATCAATGTCGATGGACAAAAACTGATCTTGACTTTGGCCAAAAAATCACGACTTGGACAAGACACCGATATGGAACAAAACTCTCATGATTCAAACACATCCGCAATTGACAAAGGTCTTGACTTTGGCCAACAAACCAATGCCAACTTTGGATCTTGAGTAAGAATCACTCAACGGAAGGAAAAACGCTTAATATGTTTTGAGGGTTTTTCGCGTAAATTGGCAACCAATTTATTATCTTTGATTAGGTCTCATCATCATACACCCTTAAGCATGCATTCTAAAAGCATAATAAGGCGCGATAAATAAATTAATAATGATATGCGGATGGATATGTCACAAATTGTTCCTAGAACAAATCACTCCATTTCCTCTCCCCGGCTAGAACTATTCTAACTTCTACCCAATTACATAATACAATAAAGAAACCTCATTTACATTGAGGGGAATTGGTGAGAAGAGAAATACAAAGAATAAGGAGATAAAAGGCTGGACACGCAGGTCCAATTTAATAAATTCTAAATTTATTACAATTTCCAAAATTGCCCTCGCCCTTCTAATATCCATCCGATATACATTATTCATACAACACATTCATGTATTCATACAAATCATGTTATTCAATCAATCTAATCCAATTAATTAATCTTTGATTAATGACCATCCAATGTTCAAACAACGATTTGATTTGCGCGAGTCCAACTCGTTTAAGAATAAATACTCAAAGTAAGTATTCTTGAATTATATTGAACTACAACTTTAAATCCAATTTATTTGTATTCAATACTAATTCCAAATTAATATTTTACACTTTTTATTTGCCTTAAAGACTTGGATTCCAAATCCAATCTTAATGGGTCTCAAAGGCCCAATAACATCCAATGTCATTTAATTAAAGTCCAATGGGCTTTTAATTAATTCTTAAGGCATGGGCTTTGGCCATAATGGGTCAAACCCAAAATGCCAAGGCCCAATAGGAATCACCCTATTGCCTACAATTAATTTAGGCCCATTAGGCCCAATTAAATTCTTTAAAGGGCCAAGTGATGTATTTGGACTTTATGGAATTGGTTTTGGGCCCAATTGGATCCAATCCAAAAGTCCAAAACCAAACTTGGTCAAACCAAGCCCATTAAGCCCAAATACACACTTTTAGCCCAATTAATAATAAAGGCTTATTAACATAATTATAATATTCCAAATATCACAATTATTTTAATTAAAGTGTATTAGCCATGATTAATTAATTAAACTCAATATTTCCAAAATACCAATTAACTTAATTAATCATGCTTAATCCATCAATTTATGCTCAACACAAATTGAAGCCAAAACACATCATTTCATGCTCAACACAAATTGAATCCAAACACATCATTTCATGCTCAACATGCTCTTGAATTAACATAAACATTATTGACTTTGATTCTAATCCAATCAAACCAACAATCAACATTTAATCATGCATTTAAACACATCCAATGGTGTAAAAAAAAAAACAAATGCAGTCCACTGCACAGTTTCGGCCACTAAGGGAAATTAAAATTTTGATCCAATCAATTTATCTCAAATCTAATCATGCACAACTCTAAGTTAACATAATCTAAGCATGCTCAAAGCATCAATTTGAAAAATCATGCTCAAAACACAAAAGCCCCAAATTTTAGTCTCATGAACCCTAAAATTTTCATGCTTAAAATTGGCTCTGATACCATTGTTAGTGTTCCTAGAACATGCCAAGGATCTAATAAGCAAGAAAAGGTGTTCATAAATTCATTATAAGTTGCGGAATTACTTACATTGAATGGATTTGAGCTTTTAAATTTTGAAAGAAGATCTCCAAGATCCTTCCTTTGTTGATTCCAAGCTTTGAGTTGAATGATCTCAAAGATCCTTCCTTTGTGTGATTCCAAGCTTTGAGTTGAATGATCTCCAAGATCCAACCTTTGTGTTATTCCAAGCTTTGAGTTGTGAATGATTCTCCAAGATCCAACCTTTGTTGATTCCAAGCTTTGAGTTGGTTCCTATCACCTTAGAAGACTTCTACAGTGCTAGCTTTGTTGATTTTGCCACAAAATAAAGAGAAGAGGAAAGCTCACGCCCATTCAAGGATAATTAGGGTTTCATTTTGTGTCAAGTTTGTGTAATGAGAGAGAGAGAGCCTTTTGGTAAAACCAATTTACCCTTTTCACCTAAACAAGGTGGTTGGGTAAATGGTTTCACCAAAACCATTCCAAGGTAGTTGGAAAGTTGGTGGCTTGGCATAAATGCCAACTACCCTCCCAACTACCACATGTGAAGGGCCCCACATTTGAATTCAAAATTCAAATGGATTCTACGAATGTTTGCCGCGGCTCGGATTCGTTTAATCCGATTAAACGAATTTCGTCGCTAAATAATTAAATCTAATTTAATTAAATGACGACGCCTCCGTAAATATATTACGAATGTCGTTTACGAATTAATTCTAAATTAATTGTTCGCTCGTATTAAAGTCCAACTTTAATTTCGTAATGAAATCCAATTCATATTAATATATCCGATATATTAATTTTAGCCCATACAAATAAATTAAATAGAAAAATCAAATTTAACTATTAAATTTATTTTACCGATTAATTCCAAATTAATCGCGTTCTCTCTCTTCCGAACACATTTAATCCCAGATTAAATAAAGCCTCAATTAATCCCAGATTAATTTTCTCTCTCTAAATTAATCCCAGATTAATTCTAGTTTAAGTCAACTGTCATCGGTGAATCTTTGGGAAGCGACCCAAGAGACCTCTGGATATGTGGCAGTAAATCCGGTTATCGGACTATCCGATAAGTGCGTACCTCGTACCACATGCTTACGGATTTACAAGACATGGTTGGCTTCTAGCAAAGCACCGTGCCTACCCAATTCTCCAGAAATATTCTTACTGGAATATACAATCTATGTCAGGCGTAGTATACGTAGTGATGTCACTTGCTAGGCCTGGGGCTGGAATTATGTCTGCCCGTACGAAGCACATGTCGGATGTCTGGTAACTAGTCTCTATAATCGGATGAACATGACCTAGTCATATCATCCCGATGACTGCAGTACTTAAGAGTACTAGTTCCGTATCCTACGTGACATCATCTCCACTATGACTGGAGTGATACTTCCGTCTTGACATCACCCAACATACACTACGATTCTCAATATACCCCAGAGGCGTACACAGAACCGGTTAAAGCCCTGGACGACCAAAACCAAAGCATATTGATTGTCGCAAGTATTAGCGGTGCAAGTCTCAGGTTAAGACCAAATACACCTACCCTGATTTCGGACTTCCATAGACACATAGTCATACTACCAATGGAATTCCGAGGGGTCTATCCAGAGCGAAGCTGTTTTCCGTACCATCGGTAAAACACAACCTCCTATTACACTTGCAGAGTATCCAATACCCAAATATATGAGAACTATGCTATTGTGCCCTCACAACGCGCACAAGTGTAATACTAGTCTTTTACGCATTATCGATGTCCAATCTCGATAATACTCTGACTAGGGATATTTAATGATTAATCCTTCGAGGACTGACTGGGGATACATATCAACTGGGAACGCATGCTATCCCCGGGCTCCATCCCGTTCGGGAGTACATAGTGGCCCAGGTGACTAAACCGGAGAATAATGGATTCGCCACCCTGTGTAACCAGGGGAAAAATGAGATTTAAGGCCGGACACTCAACCCCTCGCAAGGGAGACCGCAAAAACCGTTGGGTTCGTAATGTCCCTTACTTGCCCACTTGTAATGACAGGATTTTATGTAATAATTTTAATCAGGCTTAAGTCTCACTTATTTCCAATAGTAATCACTTCTAAAATTCACAGTTACAAAATAAACTATAACATACATTTCACATAATCTCACATCTAGAACAAAATGCCTGAAAATACCTCTCAAAGTACCAACGAAACATACACTTCATTCACATATCATATTTCAATGAAAAACACAAGCATACATCATAACCGCACAAACAACTGTGAGCATTTTCCAGTGATACGTGGAATTGTTCCCAAGTACAGACCGCATTACCGTCCATTCGGAATCGGCTACGAAATTTATGTCTGGGTTTCCATCCGATAATCACAAGAAATAACTCCAAAGTCATCATGGCATATGTTATGAATCGTATGCGTTAAATCAAGACTAGGAAAATGACGCAACTAATGGAATAAACTGCTTTTCATTATTATGTGCACAAAGATAAGAATGACTATGTTGGTTCCATAAAATCACCTAAGAACAATTATACATGGCATGTGATGATATTATGTCTCAGTTCAGTGTGTTCGCATTCGTGTAGCGTTCGTAAACGCGTTCGAACGGTAAACAGAAGGTTCGCGTTTGTATGGCGTTTGATAACGCATTCGAACGGAAATGAAACAGAATGCTCATGTTCGTATGGCGTTTGTTAACGCGTTCGAACGGAAATGAAACAGAATGCTCACGTTCGTATGGCGTTTGTTAACGCGTTCGAACAGAAATGAGACCTGATGCATGATAAGGAAAAATGCATACGCGTTCAAGTTGCGTTCGTAAACGCGTTCGAACGGGAACATACCTGATGCATGAAATGGGACGCGATACATAAACAACAAAATAAAGGGGTGCGGCGAAGTACTGCCGTAAAGGTGGCCTTTTGGGGCTCTTGGTCTCTCAAAGAGAGGACCTTTAGACCAACATACTAAGCCCATGCGCTTGATCGCATCATACATACAAAATAAAGCCAATTATATCAAACCAAGTATGCCCGATTGAACACATCTTACATCCAATCCGAACACACATCAACCGGCGCGGCAAAGGATCGTGGTAAAGGTTTTAACCCCTCCCCATAAGGGATCTTCATTCCACTTACTAAGCCCATGCGCTTGATTGAACCATGCATAAAAAGATAAAAACAATCATATCAAACTAAGTATGCCCGATTGAACGTATCTTGCAACCAACCGAACACACATCAACCGGTGCGGCAAAGCATCGTGGTAAAGGGCTTTAGCCCCTCCCCATAGGGGATCTTTCATTCCACTTACTAAGCCCATGCGCTCGATTGAATCATGCATAAATAAACAACAAACAGAATTCAAGTGACGAAAACTAAATAAACAAAAGCAACACAAAACAAAATAGGGTGCCGTTTACTTAAGCAGTACGTGGAGTTGTGTCCCGAGTACAGATCATATTACCGTCCATTCGGAATCGGCTATGAAATTTATGTCCGGGTTTCCATCCGATATACCGCGAGAGTTGAAACATCTCTCATTCATCCAATACCCACAACACACATCATAACACAAATGAGATTTAACAATAAGTAAAATACGATCAAAATAAATAACAAAAATCAAATAAAGATGAGTGTGAAAAGTACCCTCAGGTCTAACCTTTTAAATCACCTCTCGGATGTACGGCACACGGTCGTCGGAAGGGTAGATGCTCCACAACTCTTTCGGTTCACTGGTTCACTGTTCTCGTTCGTTGTCTCGCTATTTGGAGTCGTCGTTCTCCGTCTTTTGCTGCTGCTTTTGACTCCGATTTGCTACTGTTCGGCCTCTGTTTTGCTGTTCGCTGTTCAGGTCACCTGTTTTGACGTTTCAACGGACTGTTCCAAGTTTTTGTGTGGGTTTTTTAGTGTAGTCTTGTGTGAGTCTTTTAAGGATTATGAATGCAATTTTATGTTACTGTTTTTAAGGTTTTTAGGGGATGTTTTAAGTGTATTTTGCTGCTGTATAGGGGGTGGTTTGGGCGTGATTTGGCTACTGTTTAAGTGTTAAAGGGGCTGCTATATTAAGGTACGATTTCGGCAATGGGAGAGTGAGGATGAAGAGAACTCTTTCTTGTTATTTTCTTGAGTGGCTAGGGCTCTTGGTGTGTTATGATGGTGCTTTTAATGTGAAGGCTTGGGGTTATTTTCTTTTCTCTTGTGATTTGTGTGAGTTGTGTGTATCTATGTGTATGAGCTAGCTAGGGTTGAGAAGGTTGGTGAAGGGTTCTTTTTATAGGCAAAGGTTAGGCTTGACAAGGAAAGGGATTTGGCTAATTAAAGAGGGATTTGATTTGGTGTTGGATAAGGAAAGGATTAGATTGAGGGGGGGGAAATCTTGGCTAGATAGGGAAGGTTGAATATTTAGTTTATGTTGATTAAGCATACAATATTTTAAGTTTGGGAATAATGTATTGGTTGATTGATTTTAACTTGGTATGATTATATTTTATGTTTTATTTAATTGGTAAATGATTTAAATATTTTAAATAATGTTTAATGTTTAATTTAATTAAATTGGGATGTGTTTTATGGGCTTTGGGGAGCTAAATGGGCTGGGGTGTGAGGCTAGCAGCAAAATCAGAATTACCGACACCGTTCGAACGCTTCCTCGAACGCGACACGAACGCCCGCAATCTGCCTGACGTTCGAACTAAGTAACGAACACAGCACTAACGAAGACAGTGAGCTTGTTTATTCTGAATTTCCCCTTCCGATATCTGTTTCCCGCGGCTTCCGTGACTCAAAAGGTAGTGCCTCCAAATGAGACTCATCATCGGGTTTCACATGCAAAAATACAATGCCTACAGTCGCCCCCACTTTGATGGGACTTGTGCAGTGTGTGACTTTGAACAATCCTATCAAAGTTATGCAATGCATTTCTACTTACCTGGCTCGCCAGCTGTCACTTGACTTACCATGTGTTGAGTTGAGTTGATTTGGTGGTGAGGTGCTGCGACCCCTGGTTCATTCCCGAACCGTGCTCCATTTTTAGAGTGCCATTTTCGGCATCTTTTGTGTGTGTGCTCCATTTTGGAGCGCCATTTTAGGCCTTTGCTGTGTGTGCTCCATTTTGGAGCGCTATTTTCGGCATCTGTTGTGAGTGCTCCATTTTGGAGTGCCATTTCCGGCGTCTGTTGTGAGTGCTCCATTTTGGAGTGCCATTTCCGGCGTCTGTTGTGAGTGCTCCATTTTGGAGTGCCATTTTCGGCGTCTGTTGTGAGTGCTCCATTTTGGAGTGCCATTTTCGGCGTCTGTTTTGAGTGCTCCATTTTGGAGTGCCATTTCCGACGTCGGTTGTGAATGCTCCATTTTGGAGTGTCATTTTTGGCGTCTGCTATGTGTGCTCCATTTTGGGGCGCCATTTTCGGCATCTGTTGTGGTAGCGGTCCATTTCCTAACTGTGCTGTGCGAGATTGTATGTGATATGTATGCATGTATGCATGTATGTATCATATTCCGATGGGTTAGGCCTTCCTGGTCCATTTCCGAACCGTGCTCCATTTTCGGAGTGCCACTTCGGCGAGATGTGAAAGTATTCCATTTCGAACCATGCTCCATTTTCAGAGTGCCCTTTTCGGCAAGTGATTAGATGATGGTCCATTTCCGAACCGTGCTCCATTTTCGGGGTGCCTTTTTCGGCTTGTTCATTCCTGAATTGTGTTTCTATTCTTGGAGTGCCATTCCCGGCTAAACTGATACTGATGCTGATGTGGGCCTTGCCCCTAGAATGATGTGGGCCTCGCCCCAAATTGATACGGATATGGGCCTCGCCCCTAGACTGATATTGATATGGGCCTCGCCCCAAGACTGATACTGCTGATACGGGCCTCGCCCCCAGACTGATACTGATATGGGCCTCGCCCCAAGACTGATACTGCTGATATGGGCCTCGACCCCAGACTGATACTGATATGGGCCTCGCCCTAAGACTGATACTGCTGATATCGGCCTCGCCCCCAGACTGATACTGATACGGGCCTCGCCCCAAGACTGATACTGACATGGGCCTCACCCCCAGACGGATACTGATACGGGCCTCGCCCCAAGACTGTTACTGATATGGGCCTCGCCCCAAGACTGATACTGCTGATATAGGCTTCGCCCCCAGACTGATACTGATACGGGCCTCGCCCCAAGACTGATACTGACATGGGCCTCTGTTAGACATTATGTCCCATAGCGTCACTGTTTGTAAATGATATTGTATTATTGTACAAAATTAACTATGTGATAATGAAATTACCTTTTTCCATTTTGTAATGTTATTTACTTTGATATATAAATGGCGAAAGTCCATTTGATTAGTACCGGATTGAGATGATATGAGACAGTATCAATCCATAAAGGTTTAATCATTAAATATCCCTAGTCGTAGTATTATCGAGATCGGACATCGATAATGCGGAATAGACTAGTATTGCGCTTGTGCACGTTGTGAGGGCACAACGGCATAGTTCTCATATATTTAAGTATTGGATACTTATGCAAGTGCGATAGGAGGTTGTGTTTTACCGATGGTACGGAAAACAGCTTCGCTCTGGATAGACCCCGCGGAATCCCATTGGTAGTATGTCTGCGTGTCTATGGGAGGCCGCATCAGGGTAGGTGTATATGGTCTTAACCTGGAGACTTACATCGCTAGTGCTTGCGACATCGGTAAACTTTGGTTTTGGTGGTTGGGGACCTTAACCGGTTCTGTGTACACCTCTTCTGGTTTATCGAGAATCGTAGTGTACTGGATGTGATGTCGAGATGGAAGTATCACTTCAGACATATGGAGGTGATGATCACGCAGGACACAGAACTAAATGAAACATGTAGCATTAGCAAGCATTATCCAAATGGATTTAACCGTGGCACGGTTAAAAGGTTTCGTCGTAATAGACACAATGTTGATAACGATACCTTTTCGCTACAAGTCTAGCTTTGTACGTTGGTATGTTTCCATCCATGTATGTCTTCCTTGAAGACTCATATAATACCAATAGGCACAATGCCTCCGGTACAACAACTAGTGTCCAAACTTAGTTGGTATACATAGAATTCATTTCGGACATCATGGCACTTCCTCATACGTAGTCAGTTCGTATTCCTCAATAAAATTGACATCTTCATGAGGTGAGATCAGAAACCCATACCTCCCAAGTTGTTTTCTGACTCTCTCCGACTTACGCGGTTCTTGTGTATTTGAAGATTGTGGTACAGTTCCATCCCTGATGAACTGTTTGTGTTCCATTAAGGAATCGGTGCCTTGAACAGTATTACTCTGATTTTCATAGAGTCTTACTTTCCTCCCACTTACCACTGCATATGGGTATTCCTTTTAGGAAAACCGCATGGAGAACAACAATTGCATTGTTCTCTTGTGAGATGTATAAGTACTATAATTTGGTTTCCCTAGGATAACCTACAAATTAGGCACTTATCCGATTTGGGTTTTAGTTTGGTATCATCCAAACATATGCCTAGAATACCCAAATCTTCAGGAATGAGAAAACCCGGTTTCTTTCCTGTTCATATCTAATATGGAGTCTGTCAAACAGATTTTCATGGAACCTTATTCAAAATAAGTATTGCACTGTTTAATGCGTATCCTTTGAAGGAAAATAGTAGCTCAGAACTACTCATGATTAACCTTATCATGTCCAACAAAATTCGGTTTCTCTGTTCGGACACACCGTCAAATTGAGGTTTCTTGGAGGAGTCCATATTGAAAGAATACTATACTCTTTCAAGTATACGAGAAACTTATTGCTTAAGTATTTCCATCACAGTCTAACCATGATAGTTTTAATACTTTAGCCAATCTGACTGTCTACTTCGTGTCGAAACTCTAAAAGTTTCTGACTTGTGTTTCAAAAGAAACATATAACCATAACGCGATGCCACATCCGTAAAGGTTACGAAGTGTTCATATCCACCTCTAGCCTAGCTAGACATGGGCCCACTTATGTCACTATAAACAAGGGCTAACAGATCGGTGGCACTTGTACTTTTACCAAGTAAAAGGTGTTTAAGCACTTTGCCTAATAAACTAGATTCGTAGACATCATTTGAATAGAATCAAATCCGTCCTAATATCCACTCTTCGAAAGTGTCGATATACGAGTCTTGTTTAATGTGTCCCAGACAACAATGCCACAAATAAGTCTCATCTGATCAAATCAGATTGAGCTATTTGTTTGTCATGTCATACGTTTGAGATTCATTTATATTCAAAATATAAATACTGTTATTCACATCTAATGTGTTTATCTCAATATCATCTTTATAAAATGAAACACTTTAGTGTTCTAGAATAAAGGTATACCCACAACGAGTTATACTCTGATATAGAGATAATGTTTCTAGTCAAACTAGGTAAATTTTAACAGTTTCCTAATTTAAGTACATACCCGAAGGGTAGTTCCTAAAATTAGGTTTCTACGGTTGATACAGCGACTCTCGTCCCGTTTCCAACTCGCAGGTTGATCTCAACTGAAGTCGGTATCCTGCTAATCAGCAGATTCCGCACATCAGTACATTTCTTATGTACCACATCTAGTATCAAAATCCAATTTTGAAACTAATAGCGAACATGTTTATAACAAACATACTTGAAGCCGGAGCTTTACCCCTCTTCACTTCCTTCATGTCTGCCTTGTCCATACGGTAGTCACTTCTCAGTGACCCCGTTTGCTACAGTTTAGGCAGACATCTTGGGATATGTCCTTTGTCTTCCTAGAAGACTGTGATGATTTTGCCTTTGCCCCTTTTAGAAGCTCTGGCTTTGCCTCCTTGAGCATAGCCATCAACTCTCCAAGGTTTACTCTTGGTTCACAATGAACCTGTCCCAGCTTTTGGGTAGATACTATAAGATCAAATCTTTGGCAGTCTTAGCCACGTAGGTAATACCTAGCTAACCTAGTTGTTCGATGTCAGCAATCATCTGCGACACCTAGTGCTCGACAGATGTACCTTATGACATACACGAGCGAAAGAGCTTCGTATGCAATTTGTACTTCTAAGATCTAAGAATAGATCTATGAAGATCTTTAATTTCATCATCATGGAACAAGGATCTAATCCTTAATTCTGACGACGGAATTAAAGAGTCATTACGGTAAGCATAACGGATTGAGCACTAAAGTTATCATCACATGAATCTTCCAAAGATCATGTTCTACTATTTGCTCAACTTCGGGCTTAGGCCCAAGAGGTTGTTCTATCAAATAGAATAACTTCTCAGTTCCCAGGACTATCCTGAGGTTCTATTCCCAATCTGAAAATTAAAGTTGTTTAAAGACATTTTTACCCAGGTTTATGTTTTAAACGCTAATCTTTCATTTATCTTGATTGCTATAGTCTAACTATCCAATCAACGATTTCATGTACTATTGATTATAATGATTACTATAGTCTAACTATATAATCAACTATAATTTGTTTGGTTAAAATTCAAATATATTGATTACTATAATCCAATTATATAATCAACTATAAATTGAAGTAGTTTGAATACAGTCCAACTGTTTAATTAAAACAATGATTAAATATTAGTCCAACTAATATGTATTTATTAATTAATGACGAAAAATTGAAATGAGCGCGTATTGGCAAGTATCTAAACGAATTTACAAATTTAATACTTGCCTCCCACTATTTTTCGGCGAGCCTCTAACCCTCTGTTGAGTACTCAGGAAACCTTGTTTCCTAGTGGGCTAGGATCCCGTTAAATAACACACAACCTTGACTTTGGCCAACAAGTTGTATGATATTTAACTAGGTAGATCTCTAAGATCAATTGGATCTCATCCAATTCCTAGATCCAGTAGGTGGACATCCAAGTCCGAAACATATATCCAATATATGCCAATATATCCAATATATTTTCCTAACCTTTTTTCCTCTAAATCAACTAAGCCTTGGCTTTGGCACAACAAACTTAATGATTCCAGTTAAGCGGAACCCAATGACCTTGGAAAGCTTCGTAATCGATGTCGATGGACAAGAAGTGATCTTGACTTTGGCCAACAAATCACAACTTGGACAAGACATGCGATATGGAACAAAGCCTTCATGATTCAAACACATCTGCGATGGACAAAGGTCTTGACTTTGGCCAACAAACCAGTGCCAATCTTGGATCTTGAGAATGAATCATTCAATGGAAGGAAAAACTCTTAATATATGTTGAGGGTTTTTCGCGTAATTGGCAACCAATTAATTATCTTTGATTAGGTCTCATCATACACCCTTAAACATGCATTCTAAAAGCATAATAAGGCGCGATAAATAAATTAATAATGATATGCTGATGGATATTTAAAACAACTTATTCCTAGAACAAATCTCTTCATTTCCTCTCTCCCGCTAGCACAAATCTTACTTCTACCCAATTACATAACACTTCTAAAGAAACCTCATTTACATTGAGGGGAATAGGTGAGAAGAGAAATACAAAGAATCAAGAGGTAATAGGCTGGACACGCAGGTCCAATTTAATAAATTCTAAATTTATTACAACAATTTCAAAAATTGCCCTCACCCATCTAATATCCATCCGATATACATTATTCATACATCACATCCATGTATTCACACAAAGCATGTTATCAATCAATCTAATCCAATTAATTAATCTGAAATTAATGACCATCCAATGTTCAAACAACGATTTGATTTGCGCGAGTCAAACTCGTTTTAAGAATAAGTACTCAAAGTACGAATTCTTGAATTATATTAAACTACAATATTAAATCCAATTTAATTTGTATTCAATACTAATTCTTTATTTGATTCCAAATTAAATAATTACACTTTTTAATGAGCCTTTTGCGACTTAGATTCTAAATCTAATCATTACGGGTCTCAAAGCCCAATTAACATCCAATGTCAATTTAATTAAAGTCCAATGGGCTTTCAATTAATTTATAAGGCATGAACTTTGGCAACCAAAGCCCAATAAGGAATCACCATTTGCCAAAAATCAATTTATGCCAATTAGGCCCAATTAAAATATTAAAGGTCCATTATATTATATTTGGACTTTATGGATATGGTTTTGGGCCCAATTGGATCCAACCAATTAACCTAAACCAAACTTGGCCCAACCAAGCCCATTAAGCCCAAATACAACTTTATTAGCCCAATTCCAAATTTAGCCTAACTAATTAAATTCCAAATTTCCAAATTTCACAATTTAATTAACTAAAGTGTATAGCCATAATTAATTAGTCAAATTAACATTTCCAAAATACCAATTACACTAATTAATCATGCTAATCATCATCAACACATGTCCAACATTATTGAATCAAAAAATCAATTCATTTACATGCTTATAGCTCACGACAATTTGGGGTTTTAATGTCCAATTCCGATTTCAATCCAATTGAATCTCAAATCAACATTTCCCAAGTCTTTCAACTCATCTAATGATCAAAAGAACAAAATTCACCATGACATTAGGGCACCTAAACTTTCGGCCAAGCCAAAATATTGGGGAAAAATTAATCCAATTTAATTTTCATCAAACTGATCATGCATAACTCTAAGTTATCATCATTCAAGCATATTCAAACAATCAATTTCATCAAATCATGCTCAAATCAATTTTACCCAAATTTTACCCTAAATCAATTTCATGCTTAATCAAGGCTCTTGATACCATTGTTGGGTTTTCTAAGTCATCCCAAGATCAATTACGCATATAAAAAGGTGTGAATACAACAAAGTTAAGTTGCGGAAATACTCACTTTGATCGGATTTGCGATGCGTTGAACACAAAACTTTTGCTCCTCCATTGAAGCTCTCGGCCAAGCCCTATTTGTGCTCCTTGTTGTTTCGGTCAACCCTCCATGTGTGTGCTCCAAGCTCCAAGCTTTGTGAATGGATTCCATGCTCATGAATGGGTTTCCCTATCACATTTGAATGACCTCTTTAGTGTGCTAGCACTTGGAAATTTTGCCACAAAATTCCCTTAAGCTTCTTCTATCTCTCGGCCAAGCCAAGAAATTGAGAGGAAAAATGCTTCAATGCCGTGAGAGGGGGATGAGTGAGAGAGAAGAAGAAGTTGTGTTGTGTATATCAGTTTTTGATTTCAAAAATCAAATACCAAACTCACACTTTTCCAAAAAGGTACAAAGCTTTTAAAGTCTTTTAACCACTTACATCAATCAATGATGACAAGCATCACATCACTCAAAATTATGTGACTTCCATCACTTGATTGACTAATGATATGACGTGTGATGTGACTTGTGGGCCCCACT